>BQNB010078937.1:0-30399 GCA_026074375.1 Tanacetum coccineum
TGCATTTCTATTTTAACTGCATTTCCATTTAGAATAAGGGGGTGTTTGGAAATGCTAAATGAACTTAAGCTGATACAACTTAAATGCAAAAGTTCATTTAGCATTTCTATTTGTAGAATACATTTGACTACATTTAGCATTTGTAGTTTGGATGCCATTTTCATTTTGAATAAGGGCTCATGACATGCCATTAGGAATGGTATCCAAACACCCCTTTTGGTAGTGCCAAACACCCCTAATAGTCTTAATGGTAGTGTCAAACACTCCTAATAGTCTGCAATTTGTCTCAAAAACACACCTAATGGTCTGCCAATCATTTATATAGAGAAAATTTTTTCCATGGTAGAAGTTGAGAAGGTAGAATCTGAGAAGGCTACAGAGAAGATTTATAGAAAGCTGATGGTGATTGATGATATGGTTGAGTATGTTTTGGAGAAGTATGGGAGGAACTGGACTATTGAGGATGAAATAGTTGACGTCATACTGGAAGATTTGCAGATGAAATATGGGAAATGTTAGTTTATTATTTGCATACTTAATTTATAGGTTGTTTAGAAGTGTCTTGTATATGTACATTTAACATGTCTTAATCTATTAATTTCTAGATAATAAGGGGAAGGGAAAAGTTGAAGCGGATTTGGCTTAGGCAAATCAGGCAGAGCAGGTAAAGCAGACAGGGGATGATGTTGAGCTTGTTGATGTTGATGATGTTGATCTTTTTGTTTCTTTTGATCTTGAAAACAAAGTCTCAAAACTAGAAGAGGATTTTACTAAGTTGCTAAATGCAAAGAAGGAAAAAGAGGCAGAGAAGGCAGAATTGAAGGTGAATAAAGGTATATGTCTTTGCTTGTTTAACAATGTTTATATGTCTCTTCTAAAGTGTTTAAACAATGTTTATATGTCTTTGCCTGTTTAAAAATGTTTATATGTCACTTCTAAAGTTTGTTAACTATTTATGTATTCCAATGCTTGCAGAAGTGATTGAAGTATCCAGTGATGAATGTTTTTTGGTAATGAAGATGTTATCTGCTTTAATGATGTTAAATATCCTCTCACTGATGATGAGATAAGGATGTTTAAGGAGACACCCACAACATCCAGAGGTCCTAGAAGACAACTTGCTTCCTCTTCCATAAGATCCAGAGCTCTTATTGCTTCCACTTCCAATGCATAAGCTGCCTTCACAAGTTTCAGAGGTCCTAGATGTGTACTTGCTTTGTTTTCTCCTAATGCTCCACCACCTTGCCCCCCACAAAAAGAAAGTCAAAGTCTTAGCCATACTTTATCCTCTCTTCTGTATATTGATGATGTAATTGTATGTTAATGTTCTTGACACATTTGGGTTGTTGATACTCTGTTCTGTACTTTCTTTAGCTATAATGTTAATGTTTAGACATGTGCTTATTTATTCAAGTATTTGGCATTTGCAGTAATATTTAATCTATTTTGAGTTGACTGCATTTACATTCAAAACTCATGACATTTAGCATTTGCAGCTTTACTTTAGAAAGTCAAACTGCAAATGCTAAATGTCACGAGTTGAGTGCATTTCCATTCAAAACATGTATGGGCATGACTTTATTTCCATTTAGCATAAGGGTGTTTTATTTGCAGACTGCAAACTATAATGTATGGGCATGACTATATTACTGTCAAAACTCATGACATTTTGCATGAAACGCCCCTTTCCATACTTGATATTTGACCCGAAATCAAAAACTTTTGCAGAAATGCTTGACCGGGAATGACCTTGTGTCATTCCTTAACATACCTTTTAAAATACATTATAATTAGACCCTTAAAAGTTTTATTATCATAAAATAGACTCCATAAGCTTTCCAACGATATAAAGAACTCATTCTAACTCCTTACGGTTTGCATTTTACCACGAAAACAAAATTGACAAAAACCTCATCTGACATGAGGTTACGCCGTAACCTTTATGGTTGCACTGTAAACTCTATTCACCCTTTTTGTTATGGCGTAAACAAAAGATTACGCCACAACAGAAGGTTATTTTACCCCCTAAGAGACCCCTTTCCACTCAAAACTCAATTACATCGATCCAAAACATTATAAGACCTTCCAGAACTCATTAACATACATAAAACATCATATTCATAAGTATTTGTGGTCTAAATGACCCATGAACACATACTTTATGAGGGTTACCAAACACCTCGTTTTGACTCGCTTTTAAATACAACTTACAAAACCGTTACTTTCAAAACTAAGACTTGCACTTGACCATTCAACAAAAACATTTGACACATGACGACAACCTTATTACAACACTTTATGACACTTAAAAATACTCTTAGGGGTTCAACCTGATGGAGCTCGGTATCTATACAAAGCTCCTAAGCACATCTTTATCTACTTCCATTCCTTACTTTCGTAGCTTGAGCCTCTCTTAGCGAGACATTACCTTCATCACTTTGTACCTACAAAACATTGACATGTACACGGGTAAGCGATAACGCTTAGTAAGTAATTGGATAATACATGATTAACACTTAAATCATCACATTAACAATATGAGGGCTTAACAAGAAGTCCAACATTAAACCATTCATCCTTGCATACAATGCTATAACAAAACACATATACTATAACACATAGAAACCTTAGCACATACCTTAATCCTTCCATAATGCTTAGCTAGTTCTATAACATCCAACTATCAAGTCTCTTAATTCGTCACACTTTCTAAGCAACTACAACCTACCTTAACACTTTTATTCATAATCACATAACATAATAATTTTGATGTTAATCACATAGTAACCATGTTATTTACCTCACATCCAAGCTTGTATAATCATGAACATCATCTTTATCATCTCTTGACTCCAAAACCATAATCATCATACATCATAAATACTTTATATATATACTTAACAATTATAGGGTTCATATAATTCATTAACATAACCTTCCTCATTTCTTAACATCATATGATCACATCTTGATCATATGATGAAAATCCCTAATTTTACTAATTTGACATTATATAGCTTATCCCATTATCATTATTACTTTAATTCTTGATTAAGAACCTTAATTACCTAAAACCCCCAATTTGGATAAATAAACCCTAACTCAATAATTCTTCAATTAACTCAATTAATGGATACTTACTTGCATTAGGATCGTTAATATATGCATATGTCTTGATTTAGGACCTTAATTCACCTTCAACCCTTCACTAGCAATTCTTTATATTTTCCCTCTCTTTTCTTCTTCACTGTGTCGATACACACACTTACACCTAAAAGATATCTAGAACTTTTTAGATGTTCCAGGGATTTGTAGTTAAGTTAGGTGCTACTTTGGTCACTTAACACAATAAGTCCCTTAAGTTCCTTTCTTTTATTTTTGGCCACATTACTTATATAGCAATTTTATCACATGGGAACTTTAGTCCTTCAAGTCATAATCTTTTATAAATGTGACACATTAAATTTCTAAACCCATTTACATTTTATTTATACTTATAGTTTGACTACCGGGTTTGACTAGCCAATCATGTAACATCTTCAAACCTATAAAGTCACAATCAATCTCATTGTATAGCATTATCGTAATAAAATACTTAAAAACCAGTTTTGGGGTGTTACAATTCTACCCCCTTATTTAGATTTCGTCCCCGAAATCTCTTCATCTAATATTGACCATAACTTGGTCACATTTTACTCCTCATTTCATTTTAGCATTTTCATGCATATACTTAACTAGTTGCATCAACCTATATGGTTTTACAACTCTAGGTACGCTATAATACCTCTATTTATCCTTAACCCCTTCTACTTCACATTCATTTCTATCACATTTATGCTTTTCTTATTGACCAACCTCGTCTAGGTGACATTTATCCTTTTCGATTATCTTATTTAAGTAACTTTTTATCTATATCATTACGTTCCCATTCATTTATTTTCTAGAATTTCATCAAAAACTACTTGTCCCTTTAGATATTACATTATCTTGACTTATAATACGCCAACATTAGCTTACGCTTTCTTATTTACCATAGTCATTTTGACATTCCTTTCGTCGTTTCTATTATCACACTTTACTTCTATTACTTCCTTTTTAGTAAATTTTCATCAAGGACTATAAGTCACTTGGAATAATTCAATACCTTATCTTATTCTTTCTACATTTTCATTAAGGTGTTAATAATACGTAGCAACCACTATAATCATTACATCATGCCACAAGCATATTATGACCTCAATCCAACTTTTCTTTCTTAATCCCATATTCTTAACGTCTAAAACTTAACTTTCTACCTAAAGTCTTTACTAAAGGTCGCACTTAACTTCTTATTTTGCTTATATTAAATCCTACGATATCTAATTACTTTTAGACTCTCGTTTTCTACTTCCTTAATTCCTATCATATTATGCCGAGAACACATAAGCCCACTTGTCTATACTTCTTTATTTACATTGAGAAGCGTCATAATCAATACAAATAAATAAATATAAACTTATGGTTCGGTGATTCACAATTTCTTTATTTAAATGAAGAGGCGTCCCAATCCATTTAATTAAGGAGATTATAAACCATCCTACTTATATGCTTCTGTCATAACACTCAAGCATGCTTAAATCTTTATTACTTTCCATTTATCTCCTTTCAATTATGCATTCAATTTTAATATAATCTTTTATAGTTTTGGATCCAATCTTCTTAACTTGGATTTCTCCCCGTAAGGAATTCGCCCATTACCAATACCCTTGTGGTATCATTAACATTCTTAGGCTATCCCAAAGGATACAATTACTTTAAACTACCCCGAAGGATACTATCACATTAGGCTATCCCGAAGGATACCATCACATTAGGCTATCCCGAAGGATACCATTACATTAATCATTGGATCCAAATTAAATTTAAATTTATCATTCTTTACCCTTTTCATCATATACATACCTTTCTAATCATATACTCTTTATTTCTACTTTCATTGCTTTAAGTCATTCTACTTCACATTATGTCTTCTTTCAATTTATTACGCGATATTCAATGACTCTTGCCATCCTCAATATTACATATACGTATACATTTTAACATTTTATTTATCATTCTCTCGTCAACTCCACGTTGACCTCATGTTCAAGATATACCAACACTTTCTTTTAATCCATTTAAACTTTTCACGCATATTATGTGAATCCATGATCTAAGCACATCTAGGATAACGAAAACATTGAATATACGCAGCGGAATAAGAATAAGAACATCAATGTTAACAAACAAGGTTTTCTATTAATCTATTACCCCAAGATCAAATGATCTTGGGGCTAAACTAACTATAACTATGCTAACTATTAGACTCTCATTGGAGAGTTCTAATTCTATTCTGGATCCTAAATACTAGACGCCTACCCCTCTTTATATACTAGAGGGGTTAGGGTTTACAAGACAAGATAAGAACAAATAAAGATAAGATCAAATAATATTTCCTGTATCTTCTATTTTTCAGTTTTTGATCTTTTGATACTTTGTCTTGTAGGTCCTCCATCTTTAACATGTTTTGTCATAATCAACTCAAGTTATAATTCCCAACAATCTTCCCCTAGTTGATTAATGACAAAACCAATAAGCACAAGCTTCCCCTGAAGCTAATATAGATGAAGAACTTCCCCAGAATCCATGCACTTTTCCCCTTTTTGTCATAATCAAATAGGAGTGCATGTAGATGGTAAATAAACAATAAGCTTCCCCTTAACATGTTTACCATCTCTTGAATCACGAACTTAGTAGGCTCCAAGCAGCAAATTATCAATGAAGAAAAATGATTAATTAACCATTATGTTGAAGAATAAACTCCACAAGCTTTGCTTTATTCTTGCATTGTATCCACGTGAACGTCGAACTATACCAAGACCCAAAATATAAGTAATAAAAAAAAAAAAAAAAAAAAAGATCGTATCTCTTACCAAATCCTCATCTTCTATATGAGACACTGAGCACAACAACGTAACTCCTTAAAGTGATAGCAAATGTACGTAGTAAGCATCATAAGGTAGATCGTACACCTTTGCTAGAACAAAAAGAAATACCCTTGTCACATAATTGATTAAAGAGCCATTGCATCAAATGTCTTCACAATACTTTCCACAACAAGCCATCATCATTCGAGATCCAAACACGTCCAATAATCCAAAAAATGTGTGTCATCCGATATCGGCCAAAACTGGCAGTATAAACTTTATATCGAACGAACTTGGCAGTTTTAATCAAGGTTATAAATAGCGTGAAGCGTGACGTAGCGGTATAGCCAAGCCTCAAGCTTTAGCGTGAGGCGTTGCGTCATAGCGTTTTTAAGGCGTGACTTAAAGCAGCAAAAAATATTTATTGAGTGGTCAATAGTAGTTAGCTACTAGGCTTAAAATTGAGTTATAGAGTTACTAAGCCCGAATCTCATGCAACCCAAATTATATATACTTGTAAATAAGCTCAAGTCCAATAAATATCTTTAAAAAATTCAAAAAAAAAATAAATCTCTTAAAAGCTTCAAAAAAAGGCGCCATGCCTTGCGCTATAGCGCGCTATATCACGCCTTATCACGCTTTATTGCACGTCATGCCTAAAGACGACGCCTTATCCTGTTTCGTAATGTGGAGGCTACGCCTCATGCTATGACACCGCTATAGCGGCGCTATTTAGAACCCTGGTTTTAATACTTTCACCCAAACAGTATTAACTCAAAAATGTTTTAGCACTGCTTATACCATTCTTTTCAATCAATGAACAGTACTAACCTTAAAAATAGTAGAAACCAGTATTCGAAACAACCTGCTGAAGTAACGACCAATCCAATATCCATCTTTACTATAGTATCATTCACAGTATATGGGTTTCACAAAACCCTAACAATAATCCCTTAGCCACGTCTGCTATTAAAACACTTTAATCTTGATAATCTAAACATGAAAATCATCTATTACCCGACACAATAAGCAACACGAACCACGCGTTCAATCAGCAATACGTTATAAAAATAATAGATCCAAACACAAACATAGCAGACCATGACTTATAGCATGACCCACAAATCAATATCGTTCCTCACGCAACATCAGCATTAATATCATTACCATCTAGCAACAACTTCATTCAAACGTGCGTCCAAGTTAGGTCTGATCCAAAAGACCTGCTATCTCATTATACAAACTAAGAACCAACCAAACCCTAGATGAATTAGGGTTATCTTGAGCATCATTAGAACGAATCACCAAGCAATCATCTTGAACTTTTCTGTTTTGAATGAGCTAGGGTTTGGAAGTAACCCTAGTTTTTCTTGAATTACAAAAACAAAAACTTGAAAAGTACCTTCTCTGCAGCCAAATTCGTCATAGCATAACTTTTTATCAAAAGCTTATCTTGACGATCGCTCCAGTCAGATTGTAGATATATGTGTGTAGAACCTTCAGTTTAAATTTCGTGACGATCTAATGGTTAACGAATGAGTTATGACCGTTTTACCATGCCAGCCCAGAAAAATCCGAACTTAGAAACCTTTTTAGGGTTTCTTCTTCGTTTTTCACCATAAAACCTTGTAGATCCTAGATATCGAGAGCCACCCGCTCTGATACCAATTGTGAATCCCTGATCTAAGCACATCTAGGATAACGAAAACATTGAATATACGCAGCGGAATAAGAATAAAAACATCAATGTTAACAAACAAGGTTTTCTATTAATCTATTACCCCAATATCAAATGATCTTGGGGCTAAACTAACTATAACTATGCTAACTATTAGACTCTCATTGGAGAGTTCTAATTCTATTCTGAATACAAAATACTAGACGTCTACCCCTCTTTATATACTAGAGGGGTTAGGGTTTACAAGATAAGAACAAATCATATTTCCTAATCGTCTATTTTCATTTTTTGATCATTTGATATACTTTGTCTTGTAGGTCCTCCATCTTTAACATGTTTTGTCATAATCAACTCAAGTTATAATTCCCAACATAATAGCCTCATTCATTCATTTAATTTACCTTAAGATATACTCATTTATTCATTTTACTTATCATACACCTCTTTCATATATCAATGAGGTTGCTTTCGTTCTTTATTCATTCTTATACGTCTTATACTTAATCATATCATACCTTTACATAATACTTTATCATGTCATTTACATTACACGATTTATCATACTTCAACTTTTATTAGTAATTCATATAAGCACTTTTACACTTAATACAATACTTCTTCATTAAGCGACTTTTTCATAATTCAAACATCTTCACATTACCTAACTCATACTTACATACTTTCATTATTACTTATCAAAATGCAATCCTATGCATTTATCAGCATCAAGCCACTTCTTAACTCATACCATCATATACATCTTATGTTACTTATATATTCAAATAATCTACCAAAGACTTTACTTTAAATTACACACACATATATTTCCAAACATAACACTTTTCCGATAAGTGTTTCACATTCTTAGCTGCATTCATAATCCTTTAAGGCTATGGAAAAATAACATATATATCACATTTCATAATCATTAATATTGAAACATTATCATTGTATTCGTCGCAAACACTTAACTACCTATAACCCCCCTTTAAAGCATACACATTCTGTCAATTAACTTAAGCAACACAACGCATCTACAAGTGGTCTAAGTTTAGGGATCCTATAGTGGAAACCTACTTCTCTTAGACTGAAGCTTTGATACCAAGTTGAAACGCCCCTTTTCCACTCAAAACTCAATTACATCGATCCGAAACATTATAAGACCTTCCGGAACTCATTAACATACATAAAACATCATATTCATAAGTATTTGTGGTCTAAATTACCCTTTAACACATATTCTATGAGGGTTACCAAACAACCTGTTTTGACCCGCTTTTAAATACAACTTACAAAACCATTACTTTTAAAACTAAGACTTGCACTTGACCATTCAACAAAAACGCTTGACACATGATGACAACCTTATTACAACACTTTATGATGCTTAAACATACTCTTGGAGGTTCAACATGATGGAGCTCGATATCTATACTAAGCTCCTAAGCACATCTCTATCTACTTCCATTCCTTACTTTCGTAGCTTGAGCCTCTCTTAGCGAGATATTACCTTCTTCACTTTGTACCTACAAAACATTGACATCTACACGGTTGAGCGATAACGCTTAGTAAGTAATTGGATAATACATGATTAACACTTAAATCATCACATTAACAATATAAAGGCTTAACAACAAGTCCAGCATTAAACCATTCATCCTTGCATACTAATGATATAACAAAACACATATACTATAACATATAGAAGCATTAGGACATACCTTAATCCTTCCATAATCCTTAGCTAGTTCTAGAACATCCAACTATTATGTCTCTTAATTTGTCATACTTTCTAAGCAACTACAACCTACCTTAACACTTTCATTCATAATCACATAACATAATAATTTTCATGTTAAGCACATAGTAACCAAGTTACTTACCTCACATCCAAGATAGATATATCATGAACATCATCTTCATCATCTCTTGACTCTTAAACCATAATCACCATACATCATAAATACTTTATATACATACTTAACAATTGTAGGGTGTTGTGCCTAAAGATTCACACCTAAAACTACGATCCGAAGGTCAGGGAGGATAGAAATGAAAGTAAGCCATTTTATTAGAAAGAGAGAAAAGAAAGAGTGTGTATGTATTCTAGAGAGAGAAACAACACACACTTATGAGACAAAATATTTATCCTTTCCCTTCCATGGAAGTATCGAGAGGATATATAACTCGGGACACGATCTACTTACTACACTTGACATTTCTAATCCCTGCGTGTCTGGCTAATGTAAACTAATGTAATTTTGTATTAGCCGACATATTTTAAGGCTAACAATCTTCCCCCAATATGTGGACATACGAAATTACTTACAATGTTCCTAACAAGTACAAATACAACATAATAAAATGACATCCAAAGCGCTTCCAATACTGAAGATGACGTCTTTATCTTCTAGTCTTGATACCTGTACTCCAGCTTGGATCTTCTGTAGCTTGACTTGTTCTTGAACCATTGTAGTATGCATGAGTTGGATTAACTTCCCCCCAAATCATGTTGCATGTCTTGAAAAGCTTTCTTTATAGACTTCTTTTTGGCGAAGTTTTTGAATCAGCTTCCCCCCAAACCAGCATCTGTATCTTGAGCAGATTTTGAAACTTTGATGTAGCTTGGACGATCTTCTAACATTGACATTTAGAGTGCACAGCAGAATTTTGTATAAGAATCATCCAATGCCTGAGGTACACACTTTTATCCCTTTTAACGAAGTTGAAAACGTAGCACCAAAATTAACTAAGACCCGGAAATGCACTTTTCTTCCTCCAGGATAGTGCTGATGTGAATTGCTACACTAAAGTCAACTAAGTCCCGAGTGTGAGCAATTGACATTTAAGAAGTCATCCTTTATGTGTGTACATCTTGCATCAACTAATACAGCTTCTATACTGTATCATGACATTTGGTCTTGGTGAATATTTGTTTGAGGGATCATGCAAGAGATCAACAACAATTCTTCTCACGCATGCAAAATACTTCACAAATCATACTAAGTGAAGTAGTATAAACTGCTCCCCCTGGAAGTTGACCTGATAACATCAAAGTATCAAAGTACACGTATTCCCCCATGATGGTTTCAAACTCTCGGAAGCATCATTGACGTGTACGACCATATACACGAGAAGTTCTTGTCATAAGCAACAATCTTGAAAAGTTATGAAAGACATTGAAGAACTTTGAAAGATTTTTCTGAGACCGTGAAGTACCGTTGACGTTCTATAGCTTCAAATATCCCGTGAGAGTTGCTGATTATATCTCAACCTTATACTCTCTGGCTAACTTATCAAACTTGTATTCTGTCAGCTATTGATGTGACCACATGGTGAAGTAAACCCGATATACCAAACTTGAAAATGAAGTGAAATCCCCCAAATTTGTTACTTAAGCCTGCACTGTTGTTGATTGAAGAACGGTGCAGAAGAAAGCCTCTAAGTACTCTATACCCAACATCAAAAGTATATGAAAAGTACAACACCTCTTGAAATTATCCACATCGGCTTCTGCGTGTGACACTGAGTACTACAACGTAAATCCTTTAAGTGATAGTAACCAGGTCTTCAACCAACCACCCCGACTACTTGAAACTAGATAATTCAAGTCTCAATCATGACTGTATACGTTCAAGCAAGTCATCAATCGATAGATTAGGTGTGAAGAAAAGGGGTAGAAAGTAGAAGGAAGTCTCGATGATGAAATAAGTAAACGTTTTCGTGAAACCCACTTCAATCTCAAATAAGGGATACTAGATAAAATTCATGATCACTTGACATTAGAATCCAAATCTATAGCCGTTTTGACGTTTAAGTGAATCTTATTCGGATCGATACAATGATTAGTGATTGTATGTTAAAAGTGATGATTGTTTGTTAGATTAGGTGATATGTTGTTTAATTATGATTTGGTTTGGTTGAAATGAGTTAACGTAATAAAGATAGGCAAAACGCAGTGAAGAGTCTTAGATAAAACGCAGTGAAGAATCTTAGATAAAACGCAGTGAAGAGTCTTAGACAAAATGCAATGAAGAATCTTAGACAAAACGCAGTGAGGAGTCTTAGACAAAACGCAGTGAAGAATCTTAGACAAAACGCAGTGAAGAATCTTAGACAAAACGTAGTGAAGAGTCTTAGAAAAAACACAGTGAGGAGTCTTAGACAAATCGCAGTGAACAAGAAATTTTTCCCAAAGTTTCTTTCTACCAAAGCGCAGTGAAGGTCTTCAAAAGTAGACACAACGCAGGAAGCAAGTCGCAGTGAAGAGCCTTAGACAAAACGCAATAGTCAAAACGCAGTCCCTAATGAGACAAAATGCAGTACTATTGTCCTTTACTAAATGACAAAACACAGTGTCCTTTTTCTGACAAAATGCAGGAGACAAAACACAGTCAAGATATTTGCCAAAGAGACAAAACGCAGTCATGAAAAACACGACTTTTTCCACCTAAAAATTACCCTTTTAAACGTTTTTGCTTGGTTTCTTTTGCACAACTTGATCCTAGAAGGCTATAACAACAATAAAAACACCAACTTTAACACTACAATCGTGAGAATCAAAGAGTGTCAAGAATGAGACCATAAACCTTCAAAAACCAAACTTTTGATCGAATCTAACCAAGAAAACACACACATAATCTAGATAATCATCCCATGTGCTCTGGTACCACTTGTTGTCCATCCAAACACAACAAATAAGCAAACCCAAATAAGCTTAATAGGTCGAAAATAAAAGGAAGAAAAGAAAGGAGGAAAATGAAACTTGGAATATTAGATTTAGAGAGAGAAAGTGAGGTGGGAGGTTACACACATGTTTACACACACATATGAATGACCAACACCCTCTCCATGTGTGGAGAGGGTTTCTTTTATACCCTTAGCCATTTACTTGGCTCTTGGGCTTTCTAAATGGGTCGGGCTTGGTTTAACTTGGGTTTTAACCCTAAACATGGACAATATTAGTTTACATTCCAAGCCCGTCAATACCCGACTAGCCTATTACATTACAAGACCTAATTGACTTAATAAGACCGATGACATTCTTGTTTGACTTAATAAAATTAAGGCTAACAATCTCCCCCAATGTTGAGGTCTTCTTTGATCTCCCCAACTTTGATGATATGACGTTTGAGCTTTGCCTTCTTTTGGTCTTGTCTTGGTCTTTTCTTGTTTGTAATGGCTTTGTTCATTCATGCTTTGTGATCTTGATCTTGAGCCTTTATCTTTTGACTTTGAGTTCTTGAGATCTTTATCTTGCATCATCTCCTTGACTTGAATCATCTTGATTTGACTTCCTTGATCATCTTGTACTCTTGACCAACATGCTCATACTTGTTACATTCTTATTTGACCTAAATGATCATAAGTCTAACAATCTTCCCCTATTGATAATTCTTTATTTGACTTTGAGGCTCTTTAATGGTGGGGAAGTTTAGAATCAACTATCTTAACGTTGAATGATTAACTTTAAAGGCTTGAGTATGAGCATGTGGTTAATGAATCCAACTTCTCTGGAATGAGGCTGCAACACCGTTATCTAATCTTGGAATAAAACAGTTAGCAATAAAAGATAAATATGGCTTTGTCATTCATCTTGAGTTTGGTTGCATTAACCTGTGATCAGGTAGATTCAAAGAATCTCCTTGACATGGTTTCCAGCTCAAAGCGTAGGATCTTCTAACACAGATGTATTAGATTCACCATGCTTGCTAGTTCTCATTATCGGAATGTCTCAAAGTAGACAACAAGGTAAGAGTGAATCAGATAGTTACTATCTTTCTGATTAAGTCGTCAATTCATTTTAATGGAACAAGTTTGATTCACATAGAATTGCACCATCGTTTCTTTCCAATTGACATACGCTTGATTTATATAGAATCTTGCAAGTCACCTACCAAGAGCTTGTTTGATGTTGGCTCAAGCAGGATTTCTATCTTCACTGTGAATACATAAGTATTACTCGGATGTTCTGGCAAGATCTCAAGGATAATGCGTAGGACTCATTGTTACAACTTGCGAACTTTATTGTGTTCAACAAGTGTATTTTTGACATTGTGTCCTAGTGAGATTTATAATTTGATCTCTTCTTGGCTCTAGACTCGATTTGTGCACTTTGGTTTTAGTAATCGGAGGCTGGAGCAGACTGCCACCTATTCAATATCAACAATCTCGGAGTGAGACGTCAATAGATAATATGTGTATCTCCGTGAGAAATGAGACAAGTTTCTTTTGAGAGAAACCCGAATGGCTGGGAAGGGTTGTGCAGTGCATCACTGGGTCCATGATGTCGTTTTCAGTATCAGAATTCATCTGTGTGAAAACCGATAGATTATGTATTGACCCGGTTTCTGCCTAAGGTGTAAGGAGGGCTGCTTTGTTTTCACCCTTTATCCATACATTTCTTTTTCATTCTTCAACCCCTTCAATGCTTACCAAGACGTCATTACTATCACCTTGTTGTGATTGTTCCAGTGTTAGCTCAATCTTAGTCGGCATTTTTCCCTTATACTCATTCATCTCCAATCATACCTAAGGACTGCTATTTCTAACTATGGATTATCCTTGGGTAGATCCCTCCGGTTCTGGTTGGATCGTAGGACTTATACCTAACCTTAACCACCTTATGTCTTCATCGACGTCGTGAAATTAATTGGTTGAGGGTATAGAGATCGAACCATGAAAACCATTTTCTGACATTGTTATTTTGAAATACTCCCCCTACACATGTGCTCTGAGATTCGAAATTGTTTAGCACATAAAGGAAAGAGTTTCACTTAGAGTCCTGAAGATCACATTCGTCTATAACATATTTTAATCACATTTTCTCCCCTTATTTTAAATAATAAAACACTTAGTATTTGAAATACCAATTGATTAAAATTTGACATGAAAAATTCCATGGGGAGAAAAATTATACTACGATATTGCATGAATTCATTTTCCAAATAGCTCCCCTTCAACAGTATATGTGGGATACCAATATTTATTAAAACTTGACATTGGAATGAAAAATTAATATGACACCACAAAATGTTGAAGACGGAGTGAGATACTTAGTGAACAATGTATATTATTAATTGACATTATAATTTCCATATTCTAATTTCACAAAATGTGTTTGGATATATAAAATTGACATTTATGAGATGTATCCAACACATTCAAAAAGGCTTTGTGTTAAAAAGCTCCCCCTCAGAAATTGATTCACATAAATTGACATTTTACGTACTATAATTCTTTAAAACTTATTCGAGGAAGGGAGTGTTGAACACACAATTTTAACAAATACCACTTTTTATGGAAAAATACCACAAATTATATTGTAGACAACACAAAATTATTTTTCGTTCCCATGTTATAAAGATTCGGTATCGGTTTTATATCTGTGTTTATTTTAATGTTAAAACCCTAATGAACCACAACTTCGCGTGTCTTTCAAAATCCAAAAACCAAACCATCGGTTTTTCAATCAGTTTCAGTTCTTTGATTTTTTTCGGTTTAGGTTCGGTTTTTCGGTTTCATGCACACCCCTATTTCCCCTACACATGTGCTCTGAGATTAAAAATTGCTTAACACATGAAGAAAAGAGTCACACTTAGAGTCTTAAAGATCGCATTCTTCTATTTTTATTTTAATTCACTTTTCCCCTTTATTTTTAATAAATTAAAAAACAATCTAGTATTTGAAATACCAATTGGATTAAAAATTTTGACATGAAAAGTTCCATGGGGAGAAATACTTTTCCATGATATTACTGAATTCAGTTCCGTTAGCTCCCCTTCTACAGTATATGTGGGGATACCAATATTTATTAAATCTTGACATCTGAATGAAAAATTGATATGACACCATAAAATGTTGAAGACGGAGTGAGATGCTTAGTAATACAATTTATATATGTTAATTTGACATTATAATTTCTACATTTTAATTTCACAAAATATGTTTGAATACATAAAATTGACATTTAAGAGATGTACCCAACACATTAAAAGGCTTTGTTTTATAAAGCTCTCCCTCAGAAATTGATTCACATAAATTGACATTCTCCTTACTACAATTCTTTAAAGCTTATTCTAGGAAGGGAGTGCTGAACACACAATTTAACAAATATCACTTTTTATAGAAAAATACCACAAATTTATTGTAGACCAATTTGTACATTGAAAGTTCTTTTGAAAAAGTGTGTTAACGATTTTATAAAAAACTTGATAGAAGACTTTCTTCTATTTTTTTAGTGTAACGCGCACTGATGCGTACACTTCCCTATTACCGTTTGGGTCCGAGAATTTGCGCTGAAATGTACATAAGTCATAATGAAAATTGAGAAATGACATGTTTTGACAAGCATTTGAATTCTTATTCGAACTTACATTTACACGCCGTGGTCGTGTCTAATCAAAAATTTCTAGGTAGTAAATGTTAGTCAATTTCCAAAAGACATGTCGGAATATTCTTTTTTTTGTATTTTTGAAATTTTTCTGATTTTATATTTTGTTTTTTCTTGGTTTTATATTTTTTCTATTTTACTTTTTGTTGGTTTTATATTTTGCATTTTCTTTTTTGTTGGGTTTTTTATAAATCATAAAATAAAGAGAGAGAAATTATTTACAAATTGAGGGTTTGATAGATTCAAGCAGATTTCGTTTGCATGAACCTCCAGTTACATTGGAGTCAAAAAATCTCATACAGAGTCGCTTGACGAGCTTACTTAAACCTATTTCTGATTGAGCTTTAGATAAACAAGTCAAACTAACTGGTAATTCAGTTCCGACCAAAGAATAATGCAATAATAACCACTTTTCCAACCTGTTCTTTATGGAAGTGATATATCTGACATCGATGTGTTGGTACGGAATGTTGGACGGGTATTTGGACGAGATGGCTATGGTTGCCTTTGAATCATAATACATAGGTAATTTTATCAAAAGTGAGCCATAATCTGTGAGTTAAGTTCTCAACCATAGAACTTGAGCGCAACACGCAAATAAAGACACATACTCGACTTCTGTGGAAGACATTGAAGTGCAGTCCTGCTTTTTGGACGACCAGCTGACTAACTTATCATCACCTAGAAATTGTATACCACTAGATGTACTCTTACGTGAATCGAGACAGCCCGCGTGATCCGAATCTGAAAATTAGTTAGTCGAAACTGTGTCCTTCGGATTATAAAGTCCCATAGACCCATGTTAATGGAATTTTTAAGGTACCGAAAGATCCACTTAACCGCAGTGAGATGTTTCCAAGTCGGGTTCGCTTGATAACGAGCACAATAACATGTTGCATGTACAATATCTGGTCTACTTGCTGTTAGGTACATGAGTGCTCTGACCATACTAAGATATTTCGTTTGTTCGACCGGAGTACCACTCAAGTCAGCATCTAGGTGTTTCGTAGCCATTAGAGTACCAATGCTATCACATGAGGTCATACTATGCTTTTAAGTATCTCTTGAGCATACTTAGCTTGGTTTATAAAGATACCACGAGGGGATTGATGGATCTGAATTCCTAAAAAGAATTTAGCTTCCCTGTCATGGACATATCAAACTTGTTGTGCATTAGTTTTTCAAAACATTTTGAAAGCTTTGGGTTCGTAGAACCAAAATAATGTAATCAACGTAAATTTGCACAAGCAATTTGTCCTCCCCATGTTTAGTTATGAACAAAGTTGGATCAGTAGAACCTTTTGATAATCCTTTGGATACCAGAAAGTTAGAGAGTTCATTATACCACGCTCTTGGTGCTTGTTTGAGACCATATAATGCTTTCTTGAGACGGTAAACTTGATTAGGATGTTATGGGTCAACAAATCCATCTGGCTGGTTTACGTACACTTCTTCCTTTAGAGGTTCGTAAATAAATGTTATCTTAACGTCCATTTGGTATATTGTGAATGATTTGTGTGCAGCATACGCAATGAACAACCGAACAGCTTCCAACCGAGCAACTGGTGCAAATGACTCTTCGAAATCAGTTCCTTCCTTTTGTGCATATCCCTTAGCTACAAGATGAGATTTGTTGCGAATAACAGTATTTTCCTCATCACGTTTATTTTTACAGAGCCACTTCAAGTTAATGACATTTTTGCAAAGTAGTCTGTCGACTAGTTTCCATACATCTAATCGATCAAACTGGTGAAGTTCTTCCTGCATCGATTCAATCCATGCAGAATCAGCCATGGTTTCTTTAATGTTCTTTGGTTTGGTTCAACACACGGTGAATGCGAACATACACATCTCGCTATCTGTTTCTAGCTGACGTCTTGTTCTAATTGATTGAGAAGGATTTCCAATGACTTGTTCTAACGGGTGATCTTTTGTCCAACGTTGTCTAGAAGGATGGTTTGATAGAATGTATGCATGTTTGACGAATCAACATGACGAGACGATGCCTCCCCTCGTTCTTATACCGATGTACTAAAGATGTTGATAAATTCATCGTCGTTAACTTATGCATTTTCGGTATTGGTTTCTGCTTGAATAATGTTCTCAGGGGCAGTGGCAGTTGGTACTTGAGTTGGTGCTTGATTTGTAGTTTGAGGTGTTGTTTGAATGTTCAATGGAGGTGGATCTACAACAACAGTTGTTGTAGAAGTGTGAGTTGTGTTATGTTGTTAACGTTTATCGGGATTATCAGCAGCATGTACAGTGGAAGACTTTGACACAACAGGGGTCATTCCATTGAGTAATTCATTGAATATCGAACTATATAGCAATTCTAGCTCATTTAACTTTGTGGACCGGGACTTAAACTGTCTTGTTCAAGTACCATTGTCGGACCTTGTAGAACGGGGTCAGAACTGACGTGATCTGACGCCATTTGAGGCAATTCATCAAAGTCAACATGAATGGTTTCAACTATTATTCTTGTTCTCTTGATATATACCCTGTAGGCTTTTGACTGAGTAGAATACCCTACAAAAATACATGCATCACCTTTTTCCTTCATTTTGTCAAGATTTTCACTATCTCTGACGATGTAACAAAGAGAGCCAAAAATGTGAAAGAACTTAACTGACGGTTTCCGGGCATTGATGATATGGTAAGGTGTTTTCTCATGTCGAGGAATTATGAGTGAACAGTTTTGAGTAAAACATGCTATTGCAATTGCTTCAGCCAGAAGAACAAAGGAACTTTAGTGGCACTTAGAATTGTTCGAGTAGCCTCAACAAGAGTACGGTTCCGTCTTTCGACAACACCGTTTTGTTCAGGAGTTCGAGCAGTTGACGTTTCGTGTCTTATTCCTTCTTTTGCAAAGTATGCATGAAGAGTTTATTAAGAAATTCCGTGCCTTTGTCAGTTCGAACTATTCTAACTTGAGCATGAAGTCCTCTTTGGACAAGTGTGAGAAAATTAATGAGAACTGTAGGTTTTTCGTCTTTGGACCTCAAGAAGTAAGTCCAAGTGTATCTGGAGTAGTCATTAACAATTACGAGAACATATTTCTTTCCATTAATGCTTTCTACCCTCGTAGGACCACATAAGTCCATGTGTAGAAGTTGTAACCTTCTTTTGGAACTGGGGGTAGTCTTAGTGTGAAAAGACTTTCTTTTAGCTTTCCCTAATTCACAAGAAGAACAAAGATGATCTTTGACGAATTTTAATTTTGGAAGGCCAGTGACAATATTATTCTTCGAAAGCAAGTTAATGGTGTCGAAGTTTAGATGAGAGAGACGACGATGTCATAACCATGTTTGAGACGATGTTGCTTGAGCCATTAAGCAAATTGGATTGAGAGTTATTGTGTCTTGAAGAGTAATGGAATACAAATCTGTGCCACGAGAACCTGTGAGAAGATCATTTCCCTTCAAATCACGGATATAACATGTAGACTTCCGAAAAGCAACTTCCAAATCCGCATCACAAAATTGACCGACAGAGAATAAATTATGATTAAGCCCTTCGACGTAATAAACCCGTTTGATTGTAATTGTTCCTTGAACCAGATCTCCATAACCAAGAATCGATGCAATTTGATCATTTCCAAACTTCACCGTTCCCAAAAATTTCTCCACAAAATTAGTTAGAAGTTTGAGATTTCCGGTCATGTGCTTTGAGCACCTAGAGTCGACGATGAATAGAATTATCTCTACGAGCTTATGCAATGGCTCATCATCAAAGATTAGTCCAGAATTGTCAACTGGATCTGGAGTAACTTCTTGAATCTGTGCCATGTACATATAATGTGTTTCCAATTCCTGGTCGTCAGACTCATCATCAGTGTCATCCTTCCTATCAGCTTGCTCTGCATTCAACTGAACCCCAACTTCCTCTTGCTTATACAATAACATCTTTTCCTTGTGATAAGCTGAATCCTTAACTCTTTTCAGTTTCTGGCATTCCCTTGATAGATGCTCATATTCCTTACAGTTATAACACTGAATCCCATACTTCTGTATAACCTGAGTACCTACATTGTCCCTAGCCCCAGCAACATTAACTACCCTTTGATTATCATACCCAGTTCCTCTATTGATTCTTGGAGAATTGTCTTGATTAGCTCTGCTGAAGTTTGATGAAGTGCGAAGGTTGTTGTTGGTAAGTTTGTAGATTTTCTTGAATGAGAGAGAAATTAATGCCATGAGTTTGTCAATTTCCTTTTCTTTGACATTTCATTATCTTCAGTAACCGTGACAGGTTCTTGATCATAAATAGGAGCAGAAGAGTTGACAATTGCTTTTCCTTTGTTTCTAGTGGGTTATTGTGATCTGTTAGAGGAATATTGATTGTTTTGAGTAGGATGGTTTTGAGGATGGTAAACTGGTTATTGTTGAGCAACAAGTGCAAGTAGATTAGCAGTACGTGCTAGTCTTTCAGCTCTTATCTCGTTGACTTCATTCTGGTGTTGCTTCAGGATGTCATAAAGTTTGTGATAGGAGACAGTCTTCAGCTCTTGACTCTGCTTAACAAGTGTCACAAACCTTTGCCATTCTGGTTGTAGTTGAAGTAAGAACTGAACATTCACTTGATGATTTGTAACATCACACTGATTTCTGACTAGCTCATTCATCATCTTGTAGAACCTTGAGTAATACGATTCAAGTGATTCACCATCCCGTGATGTGAATTTTCCAAACTCCCAATACAAATTGGTTTCAAGATCTTGAACATTGATTGATTCACCTTGTTTCAACCTTTCAATGGCTTTCCACATTTCACATGCATTAGGACAAGCATCAACTGTGGAGTAGATATCGTTATCTATCCCTGTGAGAATGATCTAAACGGCTTCAGCTTCAGCATTCAGTTGATCGCGTATGTCTTGTGAAACATTCTTATAGTTCTCCATATACCCTTCTGTAGTTGTTTCAGAACTACCTTCAGCAACTGGAACTGTCTTCTCAGTCCATTTATACTTGTATGGTGGATTTTAGAGACAATAGTGGATAAGTTCATTGTTTGGTTTGGTGTCGATGTATCTCTTGATTCTGGATTTCCACTGAACGTAATTACCCGCTGCTAACATTGGTAGACGATCTTTGCCACTTGCTTCCATGATAGCATTATGAAGTGCATTGGATGTTTGAGTTTGCAAATTGGTATTAGAATTTAACATTTTGATGTTGTGAATGGATATTGGATCTTAAGTGTTATGAAGTGTTGATTGTATTATGATACTTGTTGGATCAATACAATGATTAGTGATTGTATGTTAAAAGTGATGATTGTTTGTTAGATTAGGTGATATGTTGTTTAATTATGATTTGGTTTGGTTGAAATGAGTTAACGTAATGAAGATAGTATTACACAGGCAAAACACAGTGAAGAGTCTTAGATAAAATGCAGTGAAGAATCTTAGACAAAACGCAGTAAAGAGTCTTAGACAAAACGCAGTAAAGAAATTTAGACAAAACACAGTGAAGAGTCTTAGACAAAACGCAGTGAAGAATCTTGGACAAAACGCAATAAAGAGTCTTAGACAAAACGCAGTGAAGAGTCTTAGACAAAACGCAGTGAAGAGTCTTAGACAAAACGCAGTGAAGAGTCTTAGACAAAACGCAGTGAAGAGTCTTAGACAAAACGCAGTGAAGAGTCTTAGACAAAACACAGTGAAGTGTCTTAGACAAAACGCAGTAAAGAATCTTAGACAAAACACAGTGAAGAGTCTTAGATAAAACACAGTGAAGAGTCTTAGACAAAACGCAGTAAAGAATCTTAGACAAAACGCAGTGAAGAATCTTAGACAAAACGCAGTGAATAGTCTTAGACAAAACGCAGTGAGGAGTCTTAGACAAAACGAAATCAAGTCTTGAGACAAAACGCAGTCAAGAAATGAGTTGGGCAGAGTTCCTCCTAGGCAAAACGCAGTATTGGTCTTCAAATTAGGCAAAACGCAGTAGATAAATCGCAACCTGTAAAATCAACCAAAACGCAGTCGTCAAAACGCAGTCCCAAATGAGACAAAACGCATAACTGTTGTCCTTTACTAAATGACAAAACGCAGTGTCCTTTTTCTGACAAAATGCAGGAGACAAAACGCAATGAAGAATTTTGCCAGAGAGACAAAACGCAGTGATGAAAAACATGACTTTTTCCACCTAAAAATCAACCTTTTGAACGTTTTTACTTGGTTTCTGTTGGATCCCTTACTGAATAGATCTTGAACCTTTAGCTTGCAAAGGGTTTGCTACTTTAGATAAATCCAAAGCAACAATAATGAAACACTGATTTAACACTATTGATTATGCGGAAACTAATCAACAATGCTAAGAAGAACAGTATTAAGTAACACAAGAAAACTTTGTATTATAACTTACAGAGACTATGATTGCTAAGATGATCTCTATTGATCTATGTTGATCTATATCAACTAACTATGACTAAGATTCCTTTTATACACCAAGGAAATCTTAATGGGCTTTACAAAACACGTATAGAGATCATGCATATCCTTTCCTAAGATATCTCATGCATATATCTAATTCTATCTAACTTCTGCATAAGCAGACTTAACTATTACATAACCAGTACTAACTTATAACGAACTACCAATACTAACTATGCTAACTCTTCTACCAGTACTAACAAGTGTACTGGCAGAACTATCTACATAACAAACAGAATTAAGTCTTGTATACATAATTCCTAACAATCCTCCCCTAAACTTGAACTTCACTTGTTAACTTCAAGTTTCTTCAGTTTTCTTCAGCTTGAGCTTTTGAGGATTGTATCCAAACACTTCTCTTTAATCATTAGCTTCTCTTTAATGATGATCTGTTTGTTGTTGATTTGAAGACAGATCATACTTTGGCTTTTAATCTTTAACAACATCTTATCCTCTCTGCATCACAGCTCCACAGCAACATCCAACTAAGTTGGCTTTGTAGTTTTTGGCAAACTACCAGCCATCAATGGATTTGATATGTCTTTACCATGAGCCGTTTGCTATGGACTAGTCAATGCTTCATTGCAGTAACAAGGTGCATTGATAACCTTATAGTTTTTAGCAAACTATCAGCTGTCAATAGATTTGAGATCTCTTTACCAGTAGCCGTTTGCTCTGGAGTAGCCAATGCTTTAGTGCAACACTATGGTGCATTAATTACCATACATTGTTTGGTAAACTGTCAACCATTAATGGATTAGGAGAAGTCTTGTACCAAAGGACGATTGGCTGCTTTGGACTAGCCAGTTCTTGATGTCTGTTAGACATGGTAAACTGATGACCATTTGTTGTGTGGTTGCTAAACCAACACTTAAAAAATCCTTCTCAACTCTATTATAGCTTCTAGATACCCAAACCATACCTTAACTACTAAGAATCCAATTATCATCTTAATCCAGCTTGCTTCTCAATCATCTTCAAAAGTTGATAGCAAACTTTATACGTTGTTCCATCTAGAAGCTTCATCTTTAGCATTACTTGGCAAGCATCTTTTTTAACAAGGGAAATTTTCTAATCTGCTAACATATAAATTGTAGTATCATCCATGTTATGCCAATGTACTGCACAAGTAAGGAATAATACCTCTACTTAATCATCTTCCCTGTTGAAGTTGGCAAACTCCAGATTGTATCATCATTAAGGGGTGGATCAAACATGGTCTTGAGATCACCCCAAAGTACTCTGTCATACATCTCTTCAGATCTATTTGCTCCATACTTCTTTATCACCAATCTGTACAATTCTGTAAGATCATCTCTTGAAAAGTCTTTAAGTATGGCTCCAAAACTCATATATATTTTATCAGAACCATCTCTTCTTATAATCTGATAAACAGCCTTTAGACCAGATTGAGGAATGATCTTCCAATCAACAATACTAGGAGGTTTTGTAGCAGTTGGAATAGCATCTATTCCAATCTCAGATTCTGATGAAGCACTTGTGACTTTATCCTTCATGAATGCTTCCCTTTCTTCTTCACTTTCATCCTGTGCAGTCTTGTCAATATGTATTCCTTTCCTTGCCTTTTGCTTCCTGATTTTACCTCTCTTCTTTACAGACTTCTCAATTTCTTCTTCCTTAGCAATCACTGGCTCTGTAATACTTTCTTCTAAGACTGAAACCTCTTCAATGGTCTTTTGTTTCTTTGAAAATTCTTGCTCCAGCTGAACACCTTGTCTCTTTACTCTTTCATCAGTTTCCATTGGCACAAAGTTTTCAATACTCTTCACCAGCTTTTCAAATTCAGTCTTGAGCTCATCAAAAGTAAGTTTCTTCAATTGAGTCAATTTCCATGAGCTTTGATTCTTGATGAAGGTACTCATATAATCTCTTTGTTGTGCCTGTGTCATTGGCTTGCTCCTTCTTGCCTTAGCCTTTTGTTCAGCATAGAACTTCTTTTTCTGATTTATCATTTCCACCATCCTTTTTGCAAAATCTTCACTAGTCATACTTTCTCCTTGTAGACTCTTGGTCAGTTCTGCATTTGCTTCAAGTTTTGCTCTGATGGTATCCCAATCCTCTTCTGTATAATACTGAGCAGCTTCTTGAACTTCAGCTTTTCTTTTCTTTTGTTGTTCTGATAATTCTTCCTCCTCTGAAATCCTTTTAGCTAGCAAAGCATCCAAATGAACTTGTCTTGCAGCCTCTTCCTCCTGTAATGCTTGCAATCTCATGGCTTCTGCAAGACCAGCTTCTTCTTGTTGAATTTGTGCTTTTGTTCTTTTGGTAGCTTGAATTTCTTCTGTAGTCATTGGAGCTTTTCCTTCTCTTTGACTTTTAATTGGAGAAGGAATTGTGACATTTATGGTTTGAACTACACTAGGAGTACTAACTGGTCCACTAACAGTACTAACTCCTAAGCTACCAGTATTAAAATCCTCATTGCCAGTATTAAAATCTTCACTGCCAGAATTAACTTCAATATCAGCATCCAAATCAGTACTAATATCTTTTTCAATTGACTTTGACCTCGTTTTCCTCTTATATCTTATACCCTTATCAGTTGACGTTTTTTTTTGAGAAATGACATGTGATAAGGTTTTAGCTGCTTCCAAGGTTGTAGGATTAATATCTTGCTCTTGTACCTCCCCTGAAGCACTGATTTTGGTAGGAGTCACAAAATCTGTATCTTTATCCTTCATAGACTCTCTGACCAAAGAAACTAGAGGATCATCATCAATATCTTGATTTTTCCTCCCCTGATTCTCTGTTTCTTTATCCTATGAGTCAGACACAACCACTTTCTTTGTCTTTCTTTTCAAGGCTACTTCCAGAGACTTTACCCTTTCAACTAGAGTGAGAATTGCTTTCCCATAGGTAGTCTTTGTCTGATGCAGCTCTTTCTTTAAATTAGCAATCCCGGTGACCAGCTTAGGTACAAAGACCATCAATTCCTTTAGTTGCAAGCTGTCCTCAGCACTTCCTGAAGTGTGACCTTCATGGAAAAGTGCTTCATGAGACCTGAATGGAGACTCATGTATGTTACTACTGTCCAACCCTGCATCTAAGCCAAAGGTTGTAGTGGTAGCTCCCTCAGTACCAACCCTTACACCTGTGGTGGTTACCTCATCTGCTACATGGGTGAAAGTAGGACCCTAAGACTGAGGAATCTCAGTATCCTGTCTGTCAAGTTGCCTAGGTGGTGATGGTTATGGAAGTGGTTCATTGGTAGATGGAAATGTTAGTTGAGATGTGGATGAGACTGGATTAGTATGTGTGTGTTGGGGTTCAGCTTGGATTGCTGAGCCTTCACCTTGATCCTCAGCTGCACCTTCCAACATTGCAGGCAACAATGGTACATAATCTCCTGCATATCCCCTTTTCATATTTGCAAAAAGTTTTTTAGTCAAAGTTAGGGCTAAATACTTTCCATTACTTTCAGTAGTGATACCCAAAATCATTTGCAAAAATCTTGGATACATTAGAAATTTAGTATTACTCTCTATGTTATGA
Source organism: Tanacetum coccineum (assembly GCA_026074375.1). Taxonomy (NCBI): domain Eukaryota; kingdom Viridiplantae; phylum Streptophyta; class Magnoliopsida; order Asterales; family Asteraceae; genus Tanacetum; species Tanacetum coccineum. The sequence continues at coordinate 25,968 of BQNB010078937.1, forward strand.
ACCATGCCATCAAAAATCAACTTTGAAAAATATAAACCGTATTACTAGATAGACAGATCAATGCAGTAGCAATAGGACTACCAAATTGATCCTATCCACTAGACTTAGGGCTTAGGCAGTGTAGAATGGTGTGAATTAAAAATTTCCATTGGGGTGTAAAAATCTTTTTTCCAAAAAGTTAGTTTTCCCTCAGAAACATACCCCAATGTTGCCAACCCATCATAAATTTCAGCATCAGGTAAATTACTAATACCCGCTGCATCTGCCAATTGAAGTATACTTCTAACAGATGCTTCAGCAATAGTATATTCATTATTATCAATGGATGCTACTAATTCTGGAGTCCCATTAGCAAGTGTTTTGACTGTAGCAGTCAGCCAGAACTGTTTGACTAGGGAATCATAGATAGTGGGATTATGAGTTAAGACATACCTTAGAGAAGTACCTTTGAGAAAATCCACTATCTCAGTGAAGCCCACACTTTCATTGGGTTTCTTAAGAAAAGCGACCATGTTATGCTTGTCGGAATACTTTAAAGTGGTCATCTTGAGTTCTTAAAGAATAGAAGTTGTGAATAATCGAGTGTGAGTGCTGGGTTTGGTTCGTTTAAGTAACTAAGTACTGGTAGAGAGGGGCAATTGAATTTATATTGATGAGAAACAAGGTTTCGTATTAGACACACTAAAAAAATAGTTTCTTTATAGGAAAGAAAGATGTTTTAATGAATAAACTTCAGTAATTATTCAAATAGGAAACCTATATGAGAGGTAATTGCCATAAAAATCTCTAACGGTAATATTTAAAATCAATTTTCCCTCACCAGTACCAACGGTCATCTACCAGTATTAATATTGGTCTACCAGAATTAACTTTTTGGTCTATCGGTATTAATATGATACACCAGTAGTAACTTCCGTCTACCAGTATTAAAAATGACATACCAGTATTAACTTTGTTCTACCAGAATTAAGTACTTACAACCCAGAAAAAGTTAGCCGACAACAAGAAAAATACTCAAATCCATGTGTGTTCTACTGGCACAGCTTCCATCCATTCTCAAATCCATGTGTGTTCCTGAAAAAGTTAGCCGACAACAAGAAAAATACTGCAAAACATGTTGTTCCTAACTACTAGAATCAATACCCTAGCAGTATTAATTCTAACTACAAGTACTAATGACAAGTACAAACTTTACAATGTAAACCTCCTCTCAAATGTAGCTACAGGTTTAACATCCCAATGCTAACCACCAGGAAGTTAAATCTTGTGACATCAAATCCTTTGGTGAGAAGGTCTGCAACATTAGCATCAGTATGAATCTTGATAACATCGATCAATCTTTTCTCATAGCAATCCCTTATGGATTGCCCTGCATAATAAGTAAGAGAAATTAGTGTCTCTTAGGGACCCAAGTCACCACAGACTTGGATATCCCTTTTGGGTCAACATACTCAAAATTTTTGAGTATGAAAGATCCTTTTTCTTTGGACACATGATCCATGTAATTTCCCTTAGGCCTCTAAACCCACCTTAACTTCTTAAGATCCTTTTTCTTTGGACACATGATCCATGTAATTGCTCTTGGTCTTACATTGTCCATTCTTGGGTAAATTGGTCTAATAGCACTACCAGTTTATGCTATTTTTGGGGCAAATTACCAAGCAGTACTAACAGGCCTAGCAGTACTAACAGTATGTACTGCTCTTTTCCCATTTGGCCTAACAGGAATAACTAAACCTGTCCTGGTTAGTACTCCTGATGGGACAAAAGTCCTTCTTGCTTGAGGGTAGTTCAATTTATTTGAAATTTTTTGATGATTAACCCTTATAACAACCCAATAATTTTCATCAAATACAAAACCTATTTTTCTATTATCACAATTGTACAGGGGAAATTTTCGCTTTATTACATTAGTTGTATTGTCAATATCTCAGTATGTCATGTAACTTACATAATTAAAGTAGACGAGCTCATGCAACCTATCTATGGCCATCCTGTCTTCATATATGTCAAGAAAATATCATAAAATATAGAACAACAACCACAACTGATTTCAATCAAAAAAAACAACAAAAAAAAATCTATCACCACTTTTATTAGGTGTGGATCAATAATCTATATGAGTATTGTTTCTATATATAACTAAAGAGACCAATAAGATCAAGATGATCTAATATTAGGTTTGCAAAGATATTGAGAGAGTAACTGAATTTAGACGAGAGAAAAAGCGCAGGAATGTGAGAAATAAGCTGGTAGACCAGCCTTAGATGCTGCTTGACCAGCAGACTTAGAAGTTTGCCCTTCTTGACACAACAGCCCTTTCATTTACACTCTTCGTCCATTTATGAGGCTTTACATTTTTATTAAGGATATAAACTGAAACAACAAATGACAAAATCAGTCCCTCAACTTTATGTTTACATGAGACTATTACTTTTAATTATCTCCTCCTTATCTCAATCTGGTAAAACTATCATACATACCAAGTTTTTTATCCAAAACTCACAATGCTGAATTGTAATTCCAAACCCTTTAGTAAGGATGTATGCAATTTTATTTGCAGAATCCACTTTAACAGTTTTAACAATACCATTTAAAATCTTTTCTCTTACAAAATGTAGTCATCTTAAGATGTTTTTGTTCTTTCATGAAAACTAGATTGGCAACAATCTTAAAATAGTTGAATTGCTTGTCACAATTAAAGTTAAAAGGCAAAGATTTTTTATTTCAAATCTTTCTAAATCTTTTTTAAAAATCCGTATCACTTCAACTGGTTTAGTTAATGAAGCAAGAGCTATATACTCTGCTTCAGTTAAAGATTTAGAGAGAGTATTTTGTTTCTTACTTTTCCAAGAAACAAGAGAGTTATTAAGAAACACATAATACCCAGTAACAGATTTTTTTATAACAATACACTTAGCCCAATCAACATCAGAATAAGCATTAAGAAACATACCAGAAGTCTTAGTAATATGAATTCCCAAACCTGGACAAATCTTAAGATATCTTAATATCTTAAAAGCAAAGATGAGAAGTCAAAGGAGAATTCATAAACTGGCTTAAGCAATGCACATCATAAGAAATATTAGGCCTAGTATTGGTCAGGTAAATCAACTTCCCCCGTCAATTTTTGATGATCATTTATATTCTCAAGTAAAGGATCTTTATTACTAGCTTCATTAGAAATAACAAGCTTAGACATAAGAGGAGTTTTAGCAGGTTTACAAGCAAGCATACCATACTCAGATAATAAGTCAAGAACATATTTCCTTTGATAAAGGCAAATACCTTTATCAGTATTAACCACTTCAATCCCAAGAAAATACTTACGTTTTCCTAAGTCTTTTATCATAAATTTAGACTTAAGATAACCTTTAAACTTTTCAATCTCAGAAATACTATTACCAGTAATGATAATATCATCCACATAAACCAGCAAAGCAAGAAAAACCCCTTTATCAGACTTAGTATATAAAGAATAATCAGACTTACTCTGACTGAAACCATTTTCAATCAAAGTAGAGGTCAACTTAGCATTCCATTGCCTAGGAGCCTGTTTTAAACCATATAGAGATTTTTTAAGTCTGCAAACCTTATTATCAGAAGGAAAATATCCTTCAGGAGGTTTCATATAAACAACCTCCTCCAGATCACCATATAAGAAAGCATTATTCACATCAAGTTAAAAAAAGGCCATGACATAAACACAACAATATTCAACAAACATCTAACAGTCACCATTTTAACAACAGGAGAAAATGTCTCCTCATAATCAATACCTTCTTTTTGCCCAAAACCTTAAGCAACCAACCTAGCTTTATACATATCTATCTCACCACTAGACCTGAACTTGATCTTATAGATCTATTTACTTCTAGTGGCTTTTCTGCCTTCAGGTAATTAAACCATTTCTAAGTAAAGCATCCATTTCTTGATTCATAGCATCAGTCCAGTGAGGATATTTAGAAGCTTCAAAATAAGACTTTGGTTCTCTAGTTTTATTAAGTTGAGTTATAAAGCAATAATTTTTAGAATTTAGTTTTGAATAACCAACATATTTTTTAATATCATATTTGACTTTTGACTCAACAACAAAATCATTGTAATTTTTTGGAAAGACACTTTGTCTAGAAGACCTTCTAACATTTTGAACCCTTTGAGATGAACTTGGATTTTGATCCAAATTACCCTCGGAAAAAACATTTTCTTCAAGTGTGGCAACCTCATGTTGTGTGGCAACTAATCCATCACTGCTATCAGCATCATTTCCAGAATCAACTGGAAAATTCGCCAAAGTTGTAAGTTTTTTAAATTTGATCTAAATTGTACTTCTATGCTTATTATGGTGTCTTATGTTAGATATTATAAAAAGACTCGGTCACCCCGTGTATTTTACTGTTCAATATAGCTCGTAGTTTAATAGGTAAACGTA
>BQNB010078938.1:0-30399 GCA_026074375.1 Tanacetum coccineum
TAAAACCCGTCAAACAAACGGGCCCTTAGATTAATATCATACAAAAATCTGATGAATAGTTTCTATTTTTTTATGAACCTATAGAAAAAAAGATAAGTGCATTTTTTTATCTTACTTAACACGATTTCCATTTGGGCAAATGACTTAAAAAGTCATCTAACTTGTCACTTTTTGCGGTTCCATGTAGCCATCTTTTTCTTTTCTAATGAATCACTAAACATTGTAATTTCGTACGTTATGTGTACCCTGTGACCTGCTAGAAGGTTAGTCGGTCATATGTTATTTTTTATAAAATAAACTTTTGCCACATGTATTTCTTATTTTCAGGTGGACACCCACGTTGGATTAGCACTAGGTAAGTACAAGGTCAACACACACAGGACCACACAAAAAAACATAACTCTCTGTCATCTTTTCCCTTAAATACCCGATCAAACCCTTATTTTTAAAGCTTTAAATTGATTGTCTGTTACAATCAATTATTAAAATTGATTGGTGCAAAATGTTCGTAATACTTTATTCTACTTGGTCCCCTCTTTAATTTTTTTGTTTATAAGGTTTATACATGCATATCGATTAGGGTTTTTATGATAAAAATGTATATTTTTTTTACAGGATGGCACCATCTGGTTCAGATGCTTTCTTCTTTGATGTTCACCACGATGGTGTATTTCTTTTAAACCCATTTAGGTATGAACACAGCTTAGTTTATGATTGGAAGTTGTATAAGAATAAGAAAATGAACTATAAGACTATGTGTGAGTTTCTTAAGGAAAAGACAGACCATGTAGGCTTTACTGTTTTGTATTTCTTCTTACCATAATGCAACTTAGAAGTAGGATTGAAAATCATAGAAAGAGATTATGATGTAGTTGCAATGTATGAGTTTGATGATGCATATGGGAAGTTAGACATTGATGTGTCTTTGTGCGTAGGTAATATTTATTATCAAGCTTTACTATTTATATTTTGCCGATTTTACCTAAAAATAACACTAACGGGCAGTGTACCCGATCAGTTGTAGGTTCGTTGGTAAGTAAGGTGTTGATCACTAAGAGCGAGTGTTAATACTTAAGTCTACCAGTATTTTAGTTATCTAAGTTAGTCCTAATCTATTCTATGTTATACCTAAGTTAAACCTAAACTAACGCAAAAAGATGGGTTTTCAGCCTGAGAGACTGGCACGAGTTTTGGTTTTACCTAGACTGAGATTGGGGCGATTAACACACACAAGATGATATTTAGAAGATAGAGAAGCGGTCAAGCCTATAGTAAGGAAACGTATTAACCATATTTAATCTAATAAAACGCATGTTTTAGTTTATAGGTGCAATGATTGTCTTATCTTGTTGTTGATATATCATTCCTAGATTTAGGCGGTACTTCTTCCTAAAACCTAGATCTGGAAATTCTGTCACAATTAACCACATCCGCATAAAGTACTCATGGTTGATTATAATCTATTTTAGAAGACAATAATGGTGATCTTATTGAATCCTAGATCATCGAGACTTTACTAACTTACTGCTTAATGGCTCTTTATATACTAGTAGTAGTCCACTGTCCAGATCTTTACCCAAGGAATCAGAACGTCATTTGTTGATCCTAGGTCACCTGCTAATCCAACTTGTTCACTAAACCAAAGGCAAAGACATGTCAATATTTGTGATCATATTACACTAGATATATAAATTGCAGATATTGAGAGCTATCCCGGCATCTAGTTAACGCTCTATTTGTATTCCTAGATCCAGTTGAATGATAGGTCGCATACTTAAGCACATAAACGAGTATAAATTGATAAACATAATCAACACACAACGAATAAGGTATTAGCCAATAGCCATTGTAACTATACAAATGTCATAGATGAACGATTAAGGTAAACTAAACTTTTAAGAACGATACCGAAAACCGAACGCGTATTTAGAGTATAAGAATTTATAAGGGTTTTCTATGGATTGAAGGGCGTTGCGAGACCTTCGTGGCTTCTTTTCTCTTCTAAAAGTCGAACCTGGTGGTTAATGCCTTCTTCTTAGTCTTCGGTATAAGTTTGTACACTAAAATTCGTATTTAGGGTTTGGTATTTATAGGGTCTAGAATTAAGTCGATACGCCGTATTGAAGGAGTTCAATACGGCGTATTGGGGTTTCTTGGCGTGGGGACTACGATAAATATCTTCCAGAATCTTCCATGAACCTTCAGTGAATACGGCGTATGAGTCTTCCTGGATACGACGTATTGATCTTCAAATCTTCGTGGTTTCTTGTGAAGTCAAGGCACAGATACCCCGTATCTTCCTTGATGGATACGGCGTATAGAATGTCAGAATAATTTTCTTTAAGATTTCTTCGTTTAAGCTCCAAAATGCGTGCCTTTTAGTTAAACTTCACAAATTGCTTCATATTTACTGCAAATAACAAATATAAACGATTAAGTACCAATTCATGCATAAATAATGTGAAACGAGCAATTTAGATAGGATAAATGATGTTATAAAAGTGACATTATTTGATGTCATCAAATATCCTCCAGTTGAATCCTACTTGTCCTCAAGTAGACTTTAGAAAACTTATGAAAATGTATCCCAAACCAAGGTTTAAGATTTTTCCTTTAAGCATTTTTTTGTTTAATTACTAGCACACAACCAAATACCTCACGAATAGGAAAAATGAAAACACTCAAATCACTCAACCAATCTATGTGGTAATATTTAAGTAATTCGCTCAATTGCTCGGTCGTGACGAGTATTCTATCATAAGCTTTGCAAGGATACACATCTCCACCACTAAAGCTAAGGAGTAACAAGTCTAAAAAGGTAAATTGGGTTAAGGTTTAAGGGTTTGATCACTCTTTTCAATCTTTATCGATACCAATATTCCCAAAAAGGCGACAAAATGACAAATGTACGCACAAATCCATAACCGCGACACTTCCCATTGCTCAGTCCTTAACTCGAATAAGGTAAAGAATAGGATCAAGTATTCCTTACCAATAGTAGTAAACCAACAAGGCTGACAAAATCATATATACATATCCAAATCCATGGAATAGACATACATGATTGCTCAGATCCACATTCGAGTAAAACCAAATGTTAGGATGAAGAATGATATAGGGTAGGGAATACTAATCCTTTCACCAACAGTAATACACCAACAAGGGCGACAAAATCACACATACACAGACAAATCCATGAATGAGATACATGTGATTTTTCAGTCCCTCGTTTGAGCAAACCAAAGGTTGAGGATTAACCATGGGAAAATTGGTGTAAATATAAAACAAAACAAATAGATTAAGTCCAAACAAATAAGGAACAGTGTTGCTAGCTACTTTCCCGACCATACCCATAAAAAGACATAAAATTAACTAACTCATGTTTCTCATGAAAACAACCTTAGTTGGTGTTCCCGTAACATCCAACTCCCAATCATCCATAATATACATACTATACAACAATAGTGGTGATATCTACCACTTGATACATGAAAATACACTAGTTGGTTTATATTTTGACCAACTAAAAATAATATACAACAAAACTTTACATCGTTGGTTTATAACACGTATCAACGAATAATCGATCATCATAACTAATTGAATCGGTTAAGCTTAGACAAACCGATTATCTCACAAACCTCATTTTTTTCCCTCTCTCTATTTTTTGTATTTTTCTGTTTTTTGATTTTTTTTTCAACATAAACTAATAAACTGAATAAAGGTGTATTTTTCACCACTTCACGAACATGATAAATCTAAGTATTAATATCCGATCATACTAGTGAAAGTAGTAACTATACGAGCACTAAGATAAACTACTTTCACATTCTCAATTGCATTATGCAATTTCCCAACCTAACCATAGATAGGAAATATGCATTGCGACAGGAAATACAATACTTTACACAAAAGCAACTAGCAACCAATTAAGGACTTAATATAATAGGGTAGGCTAAGGTGTAAGGGTGTAACGAAACATAATTTGGTGTTAGGAAAGAAAGGAATAGCTCAACAAGTTTTTCTAAGGGTATCTTACTCTAAAAATGAGAGTAAACAAAGGGTTTATACGGGGGTAATAAACCAGTGTGGTTCGTTAATATCACAATATGTATAGGCTTTTTGGTGTAATCCTAGAAATTTACCAGTTTAGAAAGGTCACTCCATCTATTAAAAATAGTGCTTATTATTGTAGTCTCGAATAGATATACCAAGTTGATGACATCAAATAACGTCTATTTTATAGCATTATTTATCCCATGTAAATAACCCATTTTGTATAATTATTGCAAAGAATTGTTACTTAATCGTTTATATTTGAGAATTACAGTAATTATGAAGTACTTGGTGAAGATTGACTAAAAGGCACAAATTCTGAAGCTTAAACGAAGATATTTGGAGATTACTGTTCTGACTACCAATACGCCGTATCCATCAAGGAAGATACGGCGTATCTGTGCCTACACTCACCAAAGACCACGAAGGAAACAAGATCCAATACGCCGTATCCAGGAAAGGCAATACGCCGTATTCAATGCTATATGGGAATAAAATATTCTGGAAAATATCAAACATGGTCCCTACTCCAAGAAACCCCCAATACGCCGTATCCAAGACATTGGATACGCCATATCAAAACTGACTTCAGACCTTATAAATAGAAAACTCAAAAACGAGTTTTCAGTGTGCTAAATCATATTCTCGATACCTAAACCATAAAAGTCAATTTTCAAAGGAGAAAAAGAGCAGAAGAGGTCGAGCAACGCGATTCATTCCATAGGAGACAACGTGTAATTTCTTATACTTTTGTAATCGTTCAGTTTTTGGTATCATTCGTTAACTCGGTTAGTTTACCTTGGCTAAATCATTACTCTTGTATTAATTATGAAGTTTGAAGGCTAATACCTTCGGGTATTAGCCATTGTTATGAAGATCTTAATGTTTGGTTTGTTTATCTCGATTTCTTAATTTATTGTTGAATTGCTTGTTTATGTTTATCATCATACTTGTTTACGTGCTTTTGTATGCGACCTATCATTCAACTGGATCTAGTGATACGGACCAAGTAATCTAGATACCGGGATAGCTCTCCATATAGTGATTTATACATCTAGATCAATAGGATCACAATTAACGACCTATCTTCACCCTTTGATTGTGAGCTTAGTTGGGCCATAAGGTGACCTTGATATCAACGAGTACGTTCTAATCAATTGGTAAATACTTGGTTAGTGGACTACTAGTGTATGAATTGCCGTTAAGCAGTAAGTGGGTAAAGTCTCTATGAGCTAGGGTTTAACAAGATCACCATTGCCTTAATCCATAAGATAGATTATAATCAGCAAATAAGGATGCTTTATGCGGATGCGTTTAATTGTGATAGAATTCTACGTGTCTAGGTCTTAGAAAGAAGTCCCGCCTAAGTCTTAAAAAATGATATGCAGCTTCGAGATAAGTAATCATTGCACTAATAAACAAACCAACATTCTGATTAGATTAATAATGGTTAATATAGTTTTCTTATATTTGGCTAGATCGCTCTTTTATCTTCTGTTAATTTGCTTACGTGGGTTAAAGTGTCTTGAATTTGTTTTAGTCACCACCAAACCTGTGCCAGTCTCTCAGGCTGAAAACCCCCCCTTATCCATTAGATTTTGGATCAACAGAGGTTTAGCATAGGTTTAGCATAGATTAGACTAACTTAGACTAGAAAAACCAAAGTATTAATAAATTGAAATATTTAACTTCACTCCAAGTGTTCGACACTTTACTTACCACAAAACTCCCACCGACCGGGTACACTGCCTGTTAAAGTGTTGTTTTTTGTTAAGTCAGCAAAATATAAATTTAAAACATGAATCATAATTTAATAACACCACACAACGACACAACAAGTTTTTTGCGCCGTTGCCAAGGGGTAAGAATTAATCTTGATTTTTATTTGATATTTTGGTTTTTAGATTAGATTAGATATAACCCTTAGGATTAGCTTAGTGTAGATTTAGTTCATATTCCTGTTTGTTTGCTAAATTATGTTTGTATAGCACGGCGTATTCAGTTCACGGAATAGGACATATAAGTTAATTGATGGTTTTCTGTCCTAGTAAGATCATTACAGTATGGACGACCCGGACATTACTATGGAATAATACATCAGGCTCGAGGAAGAAAAAGCTCAAAAACGTTGGAAAGTGTTTAACTGGGAAACTGTTAAGTATGGTAAAATCTGGTATGATGAAGACGTTCTCGACCTCAGATCCATTGAAACCGAATTCCCAGCCATAGTCTTCAATGATAAATTGACATCGAATGAAACACCTTCTTGTGAACCCACAGTAAGTTCTCTTAACAATAATGAAATTGACTTTAGAATATTATTTGACGAATCCGACGATGAAGATTAAACAGTAGTTTTTGACAAAAACTCGTTTTCTTATAAAATAATTTCTACCAATGATTTGAAAACGGATTCGGAAAACGATAATGAAAAAGTCAATAAGCTTTTATTTCCGTCACCCGAGCTTGCGGTCAGTTGTATTGATGATTTAGACTTCTTTAAAGAATTTCAGAATGAATTTACAGCCATTGTTTACAATGAAGCTCTAACGTCTAAATTAGATTTCTCAACTGAACCAACTTTATGCCCTCAACATATCAATGAATTTGATTTGAAAGATGAAACATCATTGTCCGAATATGATGAAGTGGAACAAAGCATTTTGTACTTTAATGATCTATTCCCTTTCAACATAGTTTATCCTGATAATCAAAAATCAGATAAAGGCAATGATGAAGATGAAATCGATATGATACAATCTTTGGGGGGTAATGAAAATACAAATAAACTTCTTAAGGAAAGTCACAATAAAATCAGAAAAGTTTTCATTATGGGAAGTTTTATCATGGGATTAAATGTGAATATCGTGGCTTGGAATCTTTTTGTCAACGGGATGCTATTCAATCTTATTAAGAATTTGTATGTGTCGTTTGGTATTACGTTCAACCCTAAACGGTATTATAAGGATGGTGATTGTGCAAGAATTTTGCGGAGGCCAAGGTACGTTTTCTTTACTTTGATAAATCTAGGGAAAATTAGTCTTTAAGAATGGATACGGCGTATTAGGGTAAAACCAATACGGCATATCCACTGCTTTAACTTGTGTTGACTAAGTCAACATAATACGCCAGTACGACATATTACTCAAACACCGATACGGCGTATCAAGTCTAGGTATAAAAGCCCAACTAATACACAGGATTGAGTTTTACCATACTTTTTCACTCTCTCACACACAAATTTTTACTACATAAAATTCTTAGAGATCTTTCTTGATTTGATTAGTATTCGTCCTCTCCCTTATCTCAATCATACGATAATATGTTTTCCCCTTTTCCTTTTGATTTTTGATTTCGAATTGAATTAAAACTAGGGTTAGGGTTTCGATTTTGGTCTTTATGAGGTTATACCCAATTTTCCTAGGCATATTTAGGACCATCTTATCCCCTGTACGTAATTGAGAGCTTTTGAGAATTGTTAATAAAGTCAAAATGGGTAAAAAGGGAATCCCTTTTTTGTTTTCAAATTGCAAATCAATATGGCGTATCCACTCAAATGGATACGGCGTATTGACTCTATTTTACCCAAACTCAAGAAATACGACGCATTCAATAAATTGCATTTTCATTCCCATACGTCGTATTGATTTCAACCTATACGGCGTATTGAATGTATTGATCCTTATACGGCGTATCTATTTATGAATACGCCGTATCCACCCTCAGAACAGAATGTCTAAAATTATATAATCTTTATACTATTCTCGTTGATTTTGCAAATATGTCACCTCTACCACCACGAGATCAGAGGCATCAGTACCTTAGGTATGAGGGATTGCAGTATACTGATGCGAATATATGGCTAGGATATACAGGAGAGAGATCCACAGGGTTCAGGTATTTGACTTTGGAGGATTGCCAGATCTGATGGCTGAGGGGTTGAGCACTAGGATGTTGATGGATCACAGGGATGCTCAAGGGCAGAGTATGTTTACTAGCAGAGCTTGGAGGCTTATCTCTTGACGTATATATTATGAACTAAGCAGGATATCTAAATCAAGAGCATAATTAAGAAGAGAGAGTGATTTCAAGTGTGTGAAAGCTGAAGAAAAGTCTAACTTAACGACTTCGCTATAAACAAAAGTGCTTCCCGGGAGACAACCCGGATTGTTATTTATTTTTATCGAGTCTGTCTTCCCAGACATCAATACGGCGTATCCGCTTCATACCATACGACGTATTGAATATCTGGACGTTAGCAGTCCTTTATTTTTATGCATTTTAAACATTATTGTCAGTTCTGTCAATACGGCATATTCATGCACATGATACGGCGTATTCAACAGACTGACCCGTATTAGATACTTTTTACAGGTTTTTATACGGCGTATTCTAGTTTATGGATACGGCGTATCGATCTCATGTACGGTTTTATTTAGCTTATTTAGATTAACCATAGATACCCGAGATAGGATTTTTCATGTTTTTCCTACATTTTACACAGGACCATCCTGAAAGCAAAGAAATCGACAAATTTGGTGAAGTATCAATCATCTGGAGTCCTATGTGTGATTGTAGTCATGCTGGCATCCAGACGCATTTACAACACACATCCTTGCTCATAAATTCAACATGGAGAATCTACCGAGCAAAATATCAGGGGAGTTTCTCATTCTAATTCTTTTTAATTCCCGTATTTAATGTTTTATCTATACAACGAGGACGTTGTATAATTCAAGTGGGGGATGGGAATTAGAATGATACTTGTCTTATTTTTCACACTAAAATACTTAAATTATGCTCAAATTTAAAAAAAATCAAGCATACTTTTGTTAAATTACTTGATACATAACCTGCACACAATAACCCTTGTTAGATATTGTAAGGATTTAACATTATCCATTTCCAAATGTTTACCCAAACTCCACAAAAATATAGGTGTGCCGGTGATGTTGTAGACTTTAGAACTTGGCTTGGTATATCTATTCGAGACCACAATAATAAGTACTATGGATTTAGATGGAATAACTTGTTTAAATTGGTAAATTTTTAGGATTACACCCAAAAAGCCTTTATATGTTGTTTTATTAACTAACTACACTGGTTAGTTAACCCCCGTATAAACCCTTTGTTTACTCTCATCTTAAGAGTAAGATACCCTTGAACAACTCGTAGACCCAATCCTTCAGGAATTACACCAACTATCTGTTTCGTTACACCTTTACACCTTAGCCTACCCTGTTAGATTATGCCCATTTATCAGTTGCTAGTTGCTTAAAGTGTAAAGTATGTATTTCCCGAGTCTTGTGTCATTTTTCTATCTTTGGTACGGTTGGGAAGAAATTTGGACATTGCAAATGGGAATGTATAAAGTAGTCAAAACTCATGTATTTTTACTACCAACGCAATTATTGGTACGTCTAAAGAACAAAGAATTACCAAAGGAATTATCCAGAGTTATTATGATCGTGAAGATTGTGAAATTACACCGAGTTTCGTAGTATAGTGTTAGCAAAAAAAATCAAAAAAATGAGAAAATCACAACAAAAAAGAAAAGGAAAGTTTGGAGATAATCGCAAGAGCTTAGACCAAAGGAATTATATGAAGGATCGATTATTCGTTAATACGTCTTAAAAATCAATGATGTAGCATATTGTATAAAGTGGTAGATATCGCCACTTGTCTTGTAAAAGTTTGTAAAGTATGGGATGATTGGGAAGTTGACCATTATGGGAACGCTAACTTTGGTTGTTGTTTTTGATCAATGATCAAGACGTTTGTAAATAGCTATGTCTTTATCATGGTAACGGTCGGGAAAATATGTCTAGCAACTTATATCTTAGACCTAGTCAATTTGTTTCATAATATATTGTTTAACAACAATTTAATTCCCTTTCCTAATCATTAACCATGGGTTTTACGCGAATGAGGATGTGATCGAGCGTGCATGTCTATTCCGTCGTTACAACCATGTATGCATGTCTCAGTTGCCTTGTTGGTTTATTACTATTGGTGAAAGTTAGAAGATCCATACCTTATATTACTCTACTAGTCCTACTCTTTAGCTTATTCGAGGTGGGAGTGAGCAGTCACATGTGTCTATCACGTCGTTACGGGTGTGTGTGTGTGTGGTCTTTGTCGCCCTCCTGGAATATTGGTATCGATAAAGATTAGTTAGAGTAATCAACCCTAAGCCTTATAACAAAAAAAACCCATTTTACCTTTATAGACTTGTTACTCCTTAGCTCTAGTGGTGGAGATGTGTATCCTTGCCAAGCCTATGATAGAATACTCGTCACGACCGAGCAATTGAGCGAATTAGTTACATGTTACCACATAGATTAGTTGAGTGATTTGAGTATTTTCAACTTCCTATTTCGTGAGGTGTTTGGTTGTGTATTTGTAACAGATCAAATAAATGCTTAAACGGAAAAATCATTAGGGATACATTTTCATAAACTTCTAAAGGCTACTTGAGGACAAGTAGGATTCAAGTGGGAGGATATTTGATGACATCAAATAACGTCTATTTTATAGTATCATTTATCCTATGTAATTAACCTATTTTTTATAATTATTGCAAAGAATTGTTACTTAATCGTTTATCTTTGATAATCTCAGTAATAAACTGTGATGCAGTAGAATGAATGAACAATGAATATAACCAAAAAGCTTCAATATTATTATGATGAATAATACGAGTACTCTGTCTAGTACTAGGGTTTACAACCTTGAAGCTACAAAGAAAGACTGATTGATGTGTATCTAAACCATAACCTAGGATCTCCTTTTATACACCAAGGAGTCCTTTACAAGATAACTATGAATCTTCTAAAACATTAAGCTTATATGCATATCTTTCTAAATATTTAGAATATACACAAGATAACTAATACATATATTTTAACACGTCTATATCTCTTCTTCACACGTCTTTATCTTCATGCAGTCTTTAACTTCTTCTGGCAGTCTTAAGTCTTCAGCAGTATTAAGTTTCTTTGCCAGTACAAATTAACACTAGCAGTACTAAACTTGTACTAGCAGTATTAACTCAGTTAATACTGTTAGTTATAATCTGAGCAGTATTAATCTCTTAAACTAGAAGTACTAACATGTGAAGATTTATTCCCAAAAATCCTCCCCTAAACTTATGATTTTCCTTTAAATCCAAAGTTTCTTCTGAATCAAATCTTCTAGTCTACTCCTGTTGAGGATGATTCCAAACACATTATCTCTACTAATGAAGTTGAGTCCTTATAAACCTGAGAAGTTCATATGCCATGTCACTTTCTTGATCAACCTTGGTAATTTTCTTAATTGCTCTTTGAATTAATATTATATTGTGGTATATTTTACAAGTATATAAAACATATTATTAGTTTTTGGCGCCGCTGCCGGGGACTTGTGTTAAGATTCCTTTGTTTTTTGTTTGTTGATTTGGTTTGAAGATCCTTTCGTCCTCGAAAGTTTCATTCTTGTTATAAATATCAAAAAATCCAAAAAAGTAAAAAATATAAAAAGTAAAAAATATTTTCTTTTTCTTTTTAGTATAGCTATCATATAAAAAAAATCAAAAATATAAAAAAATTGTCCTTTTAAAAAAGAAATAAAATTAACAAAGTTGGTAAAAGAACACCAACATATAATACCTTCAATTGAGGTATTATCATAAATAAGTTCCGGTGAACTTGAAAAGTTCAAAATCAACAAAGAATCAAAAAACTTGTCATTGTGTCACTTACGAGGAACGGCTCACCTTACGAAGAAATTGTTTTTAAGGAGCTACTGTGAAGTAAGTTGGATATTTGGTTTAAGTTGTCCTCTCGTTATCCGTAAATAAAATATGTTGTTTAACGAATCAAAAAAAACAAAAATAATCTTCTTTTTCTTCTTATCCATTTAATTCTTTTCCTTAACCCTCTAAATTGTTTAATTCTTATGGCGTCTCATCGTTTGAATCCCCTTTACGCAATTAAGGAATGCTCGACTTGTGGAAGTTTGTACACTAGAGATTGTTGTTCAATAGGGAGTCTTGAAGACAAGATCCTTACTCCCGTACCCGACTCTTCTCCGTGTTGTGCAAAGTGGTAGAACCCCGGTTAAAATAGTCCGTATTGTCGTGGATGTGCTCTTTTACGAAAGAAATTCAAGGAAGATTTGATTACATATTGTGTTGAAAATGGAATTTTCCAAGACTCTCAAGATACTTTCGAATCATCCGATGACAATACCAACGTTGTTAATGCTCCTCGAGAGCCAATCGTTGTCAATCAAGACCCCGGTGTAAAGTCTTCACAAGATCCTCCACAGATTGACCAAAATTGTTGTTACGAGTGCGGTGATTCATTAGATGGAATTTTCTGTCGACAATGCATTTGTAAATCTTGTGGTAAAGGTGCTCATTTCGGTTATAATTGTCCACCAAAAGATCCGATCATTTCTAAACCGGAGCCATGCAATCAAACCATTAATGAAATTCCACAAACTCTCCCAAGTTTAGATCCGTCATGCTATTCATTATCTCATGTTTCAAAGCCGAACCTTGATAATGATCCTCCTAATGTTTTTAACCAACCTCCACAACCCCAGTTTGAGACTTACTTGTGTGAGTTATGTGGAAATAATGCTCATTATGGTTATGATTGTTCACCACAGTTCCCGTTTGTCTATGAACAGGAGCCGTATTACAATCAAAACTTTAATGATAATTATTTTCCACAAAATTCTCAGAGTTATTCTCAACAATATCTTTGTTGTGCAAATTGCGGGGGTCCTCATGAAACTTTTCAATGTCAACCAATGAATGAAGATTATTATGAGCAAAATTCTTGCTATTATCCTAATTCTTCCAGTTTTGACCAACCACAACCCCCGCAGGATTCCGTTTATTGTCAAGAAGCCCTTGATAAAATTCTTGAAGAGCTTGAAGAATTAAAACGAGATTAAATAACGTTAAAGGAATTAAAAAAGCGAATCGCGGAAGAACAAATGGCTAAAGAATAATATGCGTATACGAGAAATAGGCATGACAGCAATGGTTGATCGCAAATTAAAGAAATCACAAAGAAATGTGTTATAAAATATCTTAGAGGCGAGAAGATGATGAAGATATGATAGAGATGCGAATTAGAATTCCGAAAACTTAAGCAAGATTTTAATGAATGGGGCAGCGAAGTTCGAAAAAAGGAGCAAGCGTACGAAGAAGAAAAGTAATATTGCCCGTCGTACATGCTTCTAATTACTTGTGATGACGAGGATGATTCTATTCCTTTAGGAGATATTATTGCTCGATATTCTACGTCTAAAGCAATCACACCCGACTTACCGATCGAAGAACCCGATAATTCTCTAAATATGGGGGATGAGCATCTCGATACTATTCTGGCAACGGAATCGGACGAAGTAATAAAGTCTAGTGTTGAGAACCTTGTCCCAATCCCAAGTGAGTTTGAGGGAATTTCCGACGATACGTTTGATGTGCCTAATTGTGATGATAATCGTGTTAATGTTGAGTCCGAACTTGTGGAATCTTTGATTAACCGTGATACTTCGATTGTTTATTCTTCTAAGATCGACCCCAATTCCTCGGGATTTGCCGTGGGAAAACTTGCTCATATTGCTTCCAATTCCACCGGAATTGTTGAAGCCGACTTTGTCAAAATGATGACACTTCGATTTATAACGATGATTGTAGAGGACCATCGATACAGTAGCCTAGAGGAAGGATGATGTTGACCAAGAAGAGAAAGAGTTTGATCTAGAAGATATTTTTCAAACCCAAGACGTTATTCTTTGTGAGAAATTATTAAACGTACATTCCCGTATTTTAAATCGAATCTTTAAAAGATAAACCCTAATCCAATGGGTTGTTCGAGTCTCCTTCTCCCATTTCCTATCCTCCTCGCGGATAGTGGATTCGTTTTAGAGAGTCTATACATCTCATATTCTCAATTGGATAATATTCTTTACCCGAATTCGAGACTTTTAGCGATCATACGGAAGAGACGAGTAGTGGCAAACACCAACTACTCATACTAATTACTCTCTTCCGAGTATGAAGCGTTTCTTTTTTAGATTGAGCCGATCAGGAGTGTTTGATTAGCATGATAATTCAAATGACCTCTTTTGGAGCTTCCCGATTTGAATCATTTCATTCGATCTGTCATTTGCCCTCGTCCTCCCGCCGGAACCACCCGATGTTTGCATGAGATTTACGCCTATTTTGGCTATGAAAAATGCTTTTGTTAAACCTAATGAAGATTTTTACCTAAGTGAAACGGTGTTACCTTTAAATGTTGAAGATGACGATTCCTTCACATTTATAATTTGGACTTTTCTTCCATTCTTCACTTACACCGAGGAATCACCTTTGATTTTCTCTTTTAGAAGTAAGAATTTTGTTTTTGACCCCGGCATCATCACGTTTCATCACCCGGTGGCATCTTCAAGGGAAGTTTCTTGTTTTAAGTGTTGCTCTCCCTAAGGACAACTAAATTCAGGGATCAAGTCAAGCTTGTGACTCGGTTACCAAAAACAAGCCGCTTCGTGGGAGTTCACCCCATGCTTATCTATTCTCTTTCTATTTTCTTAAATAATGTGTTGTGATGTGTTGTGGCTATCCTCTTCCGGTTTCTTGTTGTTTGTTGTTTGTTTTTGTGCATTTTTGCAGGATTAACCCAACAATTTCTAAAGACTCTCGTGTCCGGTGTTGTATCCCGTTTCACTCGAGCTTCTCATCCTTTGTGTGAAATTAGTTTGGGGAGATCCGATATCCTTTCATCATTATCGATTCACGTTTATCTTTGCATAATTCATAAACGGCTTAGATTTTCGTAGAAACCCGACTTTAAACATTGAGGACAATGTTTCATTTTAGTTTGGGGAGGGAATCTATCGATTTGATGTTACCTGCTTATTGTTTTGTTCTCACGTACCCGTTTTCCCACAAAAATAGCAAAAAATTTAAATTTTTAAGATCTTATTTGTAAAAAAAATATATATAATAAAAGTGTTAAGACACGAATGTAGGTTTTCCGTTGGTAAGAATAAGAAGTAATTTTTGACCCGATCGAACGTGTAGAGTTCTAGCTTTCTCCCTTAACAATTAATGATGATAGTTTGTGCTAGTCTCATGTAGACTTTAAACATGCTAGACTTGAAATCATTAGTAAATGAAGACTTGTACTAATTCCTTAAGTAGAAATTTTAAATATGCGAGTTGGACTTTTTTATATAGGCCTAAGTATTTGCGAATTTCTTTATTAGAGAATTTTAAATTGCAAAGAATAAGAGTGATAGTGTTTATTACGAATTAGGATGCTAGACAAGAGCTATAATTAGAATACTTAAAGGTCTTATAAAATACCTTGTGGTTTTTCTTCCCCGAAGTTCTTAAAATGATTATTTATACGTGTTCCTCTTTAATTTTTTACAAATTAGAGTTTGACTCTAAAAGTCATTCAGACATATTCAGAGAAAAGCTTATCGATGATGAAAGTCAAACATCATTGGTAAATAAGAATTTTAGTTCAAGTTTATACTTAGTTTTCTAAAAAACTGATTTTTTTTCTATTTGTTAAAAAAAAGTGTATAAATCAATTATTAGATTAAAAAAATCTATAAAAATATAGTTGGTGAATAAAAAGGATGCAAGTTATAAATCCTTAGTGTTAATAATTAATATACAAACTCCATCGCAATAAAGTACTGGCATTTGTCGGTTCGCACCGAAGTGACATCGAAAGAAAGGTGGAGGATGTATATTTAGGGTTGTATCATAATAAGTACACAAGCTCTTTGTCGGAGGCGGGCCGATTATGTCGTCGAAATGAAAACTGATACCGATTCCTAGCCAAATAATATAAATAGAAATAATAATGTCTGAAGTTAGAAAATAAATAGTAAAAGTTTCATTTTCTAAAACCAAGGTATTCCTTGAACAAGGTTTGCAAAAGTCTACAACGTTTTCATGGAAGTTCATGCGTCTCGAATAGAATTTCTCCGGATGGGGTTGTCAAAAGCTTAAGCACTTACCCGATGACGGTGGAATGTTAGAGAAGAAAGTCATTCATGGGACAAGTGAACCAACGATGTCTTAGCTAAGGAAGTTTTTTGTTTGCTTGAGGATGTGATCTTGCTAAGTGAATTACATATTTGCCCAAAAGGCCCATGTGTCAAAGCTTGGTCGATTCAACTATCTAAATATGAAGATTTAATGGTTTAACATAATTTGAACACACACACCTAAAATATATGATTTAGTCGGGAAGAGGAATTCACAAGTGTCAATTATAAGTAGTACTTAGCATCTTCGCTCGTACATAAACGGTGATCTTATTTTTTTAAGCTTAGACTGGAAAAGTAAAAGATCGGGGATGATGAAGTTATCTTTTAGACACTTAATTGTGCTTTTTGTTCTATGATCCTCAAAGTTACCAAAAAGGAAATGAAAACAATACATTATGTCAACACAATAAGTTGTAGTTTATGTAGTTAATCATCAAGAAAAATCCATAAAAAGAGAAAAAACTTTAAAATGGGAAAGACGGGTGTTTATAGAACTGGTGATCTCTTAACTCACTCAACCAAAATCTTTGCTACTTTTCAAAGGTATAGTTTGGGGAAGTCTCGGGTATTGTAATACGGCATGTGATATTGCTTGAGGACACGCAATCGTTTAGTTTTTGGGAATTTATGATAAGTGTAAAATACACATATCCATTTGTGCCTAAAATATCCCAATTAAACCCAAAACAGACCAAAAATGGCAAAAATATGCTTGTATTTGTATTTTGTGTGTGCATGTACGGATATATCAAAAATCACAAGAAAAATGTCAAAAACAGGCAAGCACGGACACGAGCACGGAAGAGTGAACAAAAGCCGGAAGCAAAGCCATGAAAAAGTCAACCCTCAGTCAAACAGTCAAAGGAAAGTCAAACAGTGGTCAACAGAAGTCAACCAAAAAAGACAATCCCTAAATTTTCCATTCATCCCTCAACTTTAGAAAAAGTCCAAAAAATATCCCTAAACCCTAATGGCCTCAAAACCCTTAAATACCCCTACCCGAATACCAACTACAACTCAAAAGCCCAAAAGCCCAAATCATAAAGCCCCAAAACCCTAGTCCATTAACCTTTTCATAAAACCACAAGAACCTATGAGCCTTTTCAAAACTTTGTTTTAACACTACAATGGAAAAACAAAGACAAGGGCATATTGGCAATTTTCCTCAACTTCAAACTGAATTTTTACTCTTTCAGTTAAAACAAATGGCGCCAATCCCAAACACTATTCACCCATCTTCTTCATTTCACCAAGCTGTAAAAACAAAGGGCTTTCTACAATTGAGGGTATGGGAGGGTTATTCAAGAGCTCCTTAAACACAATGGCAAGGTTAATTCAGTCAAATCAAGAGCAATCATTAGTCACTCAAACAATGAAGCACACGTCAGCCTGAAGAAAGCACACATGGATGTGGGTTTTGCACTCATTTCACTCAGAAAAGAAACACAAGTGAGCCTCAAACGGATTGCCAGCTTGGCAATCCGTGTGAGGTCACTTAGTGATCTAACGGCTCAAAATGTTGACCCAATGATTGGTTGATCTAATGGCAGAGATTGATGGGCGCCTCTAACAAACTCAAGGCCTAGAAGCTTCATGGATCAGCTATAAATAAGACCTTCCATCACACACACCGGGGGAATCTTTTTCCTTTCTAGTTTTTTTTAGCTTAGTATAGCTTTTAAAAGCTTATTGTAATTTTGATCAAGTTGTAATTCCTTTTTAAGTAATGTAATTCAGTTTTAATTAATGAAACTTAGTTTAATTTTAGACAAGTTTTTTTTTTCTTTCAACTCATAAGCTCTCTCAATAAGCCTGACTGTCTCAATAAGCTAATAAGCTCATATTAAGCTCTCAAGAGTCTCTAAGCTCTTGATTTGAGCTTAACCAATCTTAATATACCTTAACTTTAAAATCAGAAGTTTACCTATGCATTTTGGACTTATTGACCTTTTGGAAGGGGAGCTTAATTTGGAAGAGCTCCCAAGGACTTTTACCCTAGCTTAATTATAAGCTAGGGAGCTTGTAGCAAAGCTCTAAGAGCCATTAAGCCTTGTTTAGCTAGGCCACTTGTAAGTTCTCTTTTAAATTTCATTGTCACTTAATTTTTTAGCTTAATATCTACTTAAGTACTTATTAGTCTAAATTCTGCTTATTTGCTTATGCTTATTGCTTATTTGTGTTGACTTATGCTCATTTGTGCTTCTTATCTATTTCTGATCATATATTGTTAGATTATTAGTTATAGAAGTTAGATTTTCATTTCTGTCTTATAAACCATAAAAAACCAAAAATATTAGTTAGTTATATCATAGATCTTAATTCTAGCTTAAAGTAGTTGTTAATTTGTGTCAATTAGGTTTGAATTAAGCTAGTTAATGTCTGGTAATCAAGTTTTCTTAAATAATTTTCAATTCAAAAGCTTTTTCAAATCTGTCTCAAAGTTAAAGGAGTGTTTGGTTTAAGCATTTTTGACCTCAAAAAGTCAAAACACTTTGTTCAAATTATATGAGCTAGTTGTATTTTCATTTAAGATTAGTTTTAATTCAGTTTTCAAAAGTTAATTTGCAAAAATTAAATAGTTATGGTTTATATTAATCATTTCAGCACCAGGGCATTTTGTTCCTTTCTTCTTGTTATTGATTGTTTGATCCAAGCCACTTAAGGCTTGATATTTCCTTGTTTTGTGTTTGTACACTCTCCTTGAGAGTGTCTAAGTGCAGGTTTACCCTTAAGGTAACCTGCACTACTTGGTTTGTGTTTGTGCAAATTGCATCAGCAGGAACTAATCAGTTCCTGCTGTCCCTCTTTTGAATAAATTTTAAGTTAGCAATCTTAGGTTTTAGCTTTTAAGGTTATAGTAGCTTATAGTATAGACATAGCTTAATATAGATTAGGGCTTAATTGGCATTTTGTAGCTTATTTTGCTGTCAAATTTCAACTAAAAAAACCAAAATACCCAAAAAACAGATAGGGTTTAAGATTATGATTGGTAATTTTTTGATTTCTAGCTTATAGATTAGGTTTTTAATGATATTAGTTATTCTAGCTATACTAGGTAAAGCCAGTTACAAGAGGCTTAATTCTAAATATGCCTTAATGAGCTTTTTAACTTATAAAGAATTTTGGCTACTTTGCTTATTTCCTGAGTTTAGCATTTTATATCTTAAATTCAGTTAGTTAAGAAGTTCCTAGGGATTTAGCTTTTCATTTTTTAGATAGTATACATTATAAGCTTTCAAACTCTTGTTTTAAATTTGAGCTTCTTTGAGCTTTTTTTGCAAAGCAGATAAGTTAAATCAAGGGAAAGTTCCACTAACAGTTAGCATTAATAATAAGCCTTTTGAGCATATTAGTGCTTATCAGAACCAAGATTGATTTTGTATTAAAGTATGTTCACCACACTTGTTCTTTGACTTAGCTTTTATAAGTGTTCCCTATTAAGCACATTTTAGAATTTCAACTTATTTTTAGGCTTAAAGGGACTTAGGGTGTAATCGGGTTAGGCCTCAGGGTAAGTAGTGAAACTTTTAAGTTTTATTAGTTTTCTTCGTTAGTCCTTTTAGTTTACACTGTTAGTCCTTTAAGGACTAACTCCATTAAGTCTTTGTTAGTTTAATAATTTTAATTAATTAATTAGGTTTAGTTTTTAATTAGTTTAATTAAAAAGTAAAAATTAGGGCTTTTATTTTTATAAAATTTGCACTTTTTCTTTGTTCTAGTAAATTTATATAATATAAAATTTTTAGGATTAATATTTTTACTGTTTTATTATTTTTTGTACTTTTTAATTAGTTTTAAATCTAGAAAATTCATAACTTAAAACAGAAAAACCCAAAAATAGTGAACAAAGTTCCCCTTTTTTTCTAAAATTTTCTTTTTTACTTATTTTACCTAGGAAAAATATAATTTCAATTATTTGCTATTTTTTTTATTTTTTAGGATTTAATTAGAAATATTAATTGATTTTAATTAATAAAAAATTCAAAAATAATCAAAAAAAATATTTTTCTTTTCATTAAAATTTTCTTTTGTCCTAATTTAGGTTTAGAATTTAGTTTTGGTATTTTTAGGACTTAATTTTGATTTGCTTGCTTATTTTCGCGTTTTTTTTGTTTTCCCCGTAAATACAATTTTAATGTATTAATTGCTTTTAATATAGTTCAATTTTACTTGTTGCTTTTATTTGGTAGTTATAGATCATAAAAATATCTTTGCTTTCATTCAAATCATAATCCGAGCTTAAACGAGGTTTCAATTGCACAATTCGTTGGGGAAACGACCCGAGTGATTATTTTTCCCGGTTAAATATACGTATTATATTATTAATATAATATATATTTTGAGAGTGGATTTTACTAAAGGGTAACTTGGTATTTTCTTAATGCTCTTTGAATTAATATAGATTGTGGTATATTTTTACAAGTGATATAAAACTTATTATCGTTTATAGTGGGTAAAAGGTAAAGAATGGGAATCCCTTTTTTGTTTTCAAATTACAGAGCAATACGGCGTATCCAGTCAAATAATTATGGCGTATTGACTTTATTTCACCCAGACTTAAGACCTCAATACGACGTATTCAATAAAATGAACATGGCGTATTGATCTGAAAAGGATCACGAGTTTTGATTCCCATATGCCGTATTGGTTTCTACCTATACGGCGTATTGACTATATTGATCTTTATATGGCGTATCTATTTATGAATACATCGTATCCACCCTCAGAATAGAATGTCAAAAATTCTATAATCTTTGTACTATTCTTGTTAATCTTGTAGATATGGCACCTCTAACACCTCATGATCAGAGACACCTATGGCTTTGTTATCAGGTAGAGGGATACACTGAGGAGATAGTGCATGATTTTGAGCAGAGGCTCGAAACGATATTCGGTAGACAGGTTAACTGAGTACATATACTAGATTTTGAGGGATTGACTCCGGACATGAGGCATGATTTGGCCGAGAGGATAAGGATGGTATATACTGGGGATGATGGGCAGGAGGTATTTGTGAGTCATGCTTGGAGGAGATTGTTTGGGATCCGAGCACCTTTAGTTTAGGAGTTTATACTCGAGTTCTTCAGCACTTGTAGGATTGGGGACCAAATAGGGTTAGATGTGGTTGGCACTCTATGTTTTTAGTTAGGAGGTGCTAGGCGTAGTATGACTTGGAGGCAGTTTATTCTAGCTCTAGGTTTGCATACTGCCAAGGAGATGGCAAAGGACGGATTTGGTGCATACTGGTTAGGGAGTGAGAGATTGATCCCCGATAAGGGGGATCTTAGTGATTACTGGGTTGCAATTTCTTCTGGCAGGGACTTTTTGAGAGGTGCTTCCTCGTATACTTACATCAGAGATTTGGTTTGGAGGTTGTGCCACAGGTTGATCTCATACAACATTTCTGTGAGGGGGCATGCACCTGAAAAGGTAACTGCCACTGACCTATTTTACCTACGTAGTATGGACCGAGGGGCATCTAACGTCCTGTATCTATTAGCATAATACATTTTAGGCCACGCTAAGGAGAGAAATGGTAGCATTGGTTATCAGGAGGTCATTTATTGGGCCGTCTTGCTCTCACTTGGTCTGGGTGAGTGATGATATTAAGAATGATACTTCATTATGGCCTGTAAGTTACCGTTGATTGACATGGGTGAGCTTGTTAAGCTCAACATTTGTATGAAGATAGGAGATGACTGGGCTTAGGTAGCCCCGGGACCAGAGAGGCAGCAAGATTACTGCACAGTGCCGCCTAAGGCCCTGAGGAAGCTCTGCAGTAGATGAGGGTGCTCAGGCTGATCCAACACCCGTACATGCACCTCAGCCGCTACCACCACCTTCACCTGCGGGTAGGACTATGCCCTAGAGATTAGGGAGACTTGAGGAGGAGATTCAGGGACTACGTAAGGATGTCAGGATTTGCGGGGACTTATGGAGAGTTCCGATTCCAACCAGAGAGAGTACCTCCACTGTATGATAGTTGTATGACGCAAGCACTTAAAGGCTAGCGGGCAGACTTATCAAGTATTTGATGGGACTTTTCAAGGTAGCTCCCCACCTGTTTTCAAGAGACGCACCAGACAAAGGACTGGCGAGGCCAACACTTCCGCGGCTCCATAGCAGCCAGACCCATGATTTCTCTATCCTTTATCTTTTTGTATTTTGTATATTTATTATTCATATCATGATGTATCTAACTTTAAACAGATTCCCATACTTTT
The DNA here is from genome assembly GCA_026074375.1 of Tanacetum coccineum. Taxonomy (NCBI): domain Eukaryota; kingdom Viridiplantae; phylum Streptophyta; class Magnoliopsida; order Asterales; family Asteraceae; genus Tanacetum; species Tanacetum coccineum. The sequence continues at coordinate 22,347 of BQNB010078938.1, forward strand.
ACATATATATTATGGTATGACGTTTTGACTTGTTTATGCATGATAAAATCAAGCCTGTCAGTAAGTTCAGCACCGTAGTTCATGAATACGTTACAGAACCAAGCAGGGTATCCAAATCGAGAGCATAATTGAAAAGAGATAGTGTTTACAAGAGTGTGGAAGCTGAAGAAAAGTCTAACTTAAAGACTTCATTGTAAACAAAAGTGCTTCTTCGAAGACAACCCAGATTATTATATATTTTTATCGAGTCTGTCTTCCCAGACATCAATACGGCGTATCTGCTCCATACCATACGGCGTATTGAATGTCTGGACGTTATCAGTCCTTTATTTTTTTACACTTTAAAAACTTTATTGTCATTTCTGTCAATACGGCGTATTCATGCACATGATACGGCATATTCAACAGACTGACTCGTATTTAGTATTTAGTTTAGTTTAAATTAACCATAGGTACCAAGATAGGAATGCATGTTTTTCCTATAATTTGCACAGGACCTCGCAGAAAGAATAGAAATCGACAAATGTTGGTGGAGAATCTACGATCTAGAAATTTTGAAGTGTTGGAGTCTTGAAACCTCAAGACGGTTGTTCAACACAAATCTTGCTCAATAAACTCAACATGAAGAATCTACCGAGCAAAATATCAGGGGAGTTTCTCATTCTAATTCTTTTTAATTCCTGTTTTTAATGTTTTATCTATACAACGAGGACGTTGTATAATTCAAGTGGGGGGATGGGAATTAGCATGATACTTGTCCTATTTTTCACACTAAAATGCTTAAATTATGCTCAAATTTAAAAAAAATTCAAGCATACTTTTGTGAAATTACTTGATACATAACCTGCACACAATAACCCTTGTTAGATATTGTGAGGATTTAACCTTATCCGTTTCCAAATGTTTACCCAAATTCCACAAAAATATGAGTGTGCCGGTGATGTTGTAGACTTTAGAACTTGGCTTGGTTTATTATCGATCGAACCCACAATAATGAGTACTATGGATTTAGATAGAGTAACTTGTTTAAATTGATAAATATTTAGGATTACACCCAAAAAGCCTATACATGTTGTTTTATTAACTAACTACACTGGTTAGTTAACCCCCGTATAAACTCTTTGTCTACTCTCATCCTAAGAGTAAGATACTCCTAGAACAACCTGTAGAGCCAATCCTTTAGGAATTACACCAACTATCTGTTTAGTTACACCTTTACACCTTAGCTTACCCTTTTAGATTATGTTCATTTATGAGTTGCTAGTTGCTTAAAGTGTAAAGTATGTATTTCCCGAGTCTTGTGTCAATTTTCTATCTTTGGTACGGTTGGGAAGAAATTTGCACATTGCGAATTGGAATGTATAAAGTAGTCAAAACTCATGTATTTTTACTACCAACGCAAATGTTGGTACATCCGAAGAACAAAGAATTACCGAAAGAATTATCCGGAGTTATTATGATTGTGAAGATGGTGAAATTACACTGAGTTTCGTAGTATAGTGTAAAAAAATTAGAAAAATCGCAAAAAGAGAGAAGGAAAGTCTAGAAATAATCGCAAGAGCTTAGACCAAAGGAATTATGTGAAGGATTGATTATTCGTTAATACGTCTTATAAGTCAACGATGTAGAGTATTGTATAAAGTGGTAGATATTGCCACTTGTCTTGTAAAAGTTTGTAAATTATGGGATGATTGTGAAGTTAACTGTTACGGGAATGCCAACTTAGGTAGTTGTTTTTTGATCAATGATCAAGATGTTTGTAAATAGTTGTGTCTTAATCATGGTAACAGCCGGGAAAAAGTGTCTAGCAACTTATATCTTGGACTTAGTCTATTTGTTTCGTAATTTTTATTTAACAACAATTTAATTCCCTTTCCTAATCATTAACCATGGGTTTTACGTGAATGAGGATGTGATCGAGCATGCATGTCTATTCCGTCATTATGGCCATGTATGCATGTCTTAGCTGCCTTGTTGGTTTATTACTATTGATGAAAGTTAGAAGATCCCTACCTATATTAACTCTATTAGTCTTACTCTTTAGAGCTTATTCCGTAGGTGGAAGTGAGCAGTCACATGTGTCTATCCCGTCGTTACGGGTGTGTATGTATGGTCTTTGTCGCCCTCCTAAATATTGGTATCGATAAAGATTAGTTAGAGTAATCAACCCTAAGCCTTATAACAAAAAACCCATTTAAACCTTTATAAACTTGCTACTCCTTAGCTCTAGTCATGGAGATGTGTATTCTTGCCAAGCCTATGATAGAATACTCGTCGTGACCGAGCAATTAAGAGAATTAGTTATATGTTACCACATAGATTAGTTGAGTGATTTGAGTGTTTTCATCCTTCTTAATTATGTCCCCAGGTGTTTTGAGGTTGTGTACTTGGTAATAAATCAAATAAATGCTAAACGGAAAAATCCTTAGGGTTACATTTTCATAAACATCTAAGGAGTTACTTGAGGACAAGTAGGAGATTCAAGTGGGGGGATATTTTTATGGACAAACAAATAACGTCTATTTTTATAGATCCATAATACCCATGTAAATAACTCGTTTTATTATAAATAATTGCAAGAATTGCTTACTTAATCGTGTCATATTTTAAGAATTGTAGAATTATGGAGTACTTGGTGAAAGTTAACTAAAAGGCACGCATTCTGGAGCTTAAACGAATATATTTTGAAGATTATTGTTTTGACAACCAATACGCCGTATCCATCAAGGAAGATACGGCGTATCTGTGCCTGCACTCACCAAAGACCACGAAGGAAACAATACCTAATACACCATATCCAGAAGAAGGCAATATGACGTATTCAAGCTATATGGGATTAAAATATTCTGGAAGATATCAAACGTGGTCCTACTCCAAGAAACCCCCAATATGCGATATCTAACACTTTGGATATGCCGTATCGAACCGACTCCAGACCTTATAAATAGAAAACTCAAAAATGAGTTTTAGATGTGCAAAATCATATTCTCGATACCTAAACCATAAAAGTCAATTTTCAGAGGAGAAAAAGAGCAGAAGAGGTCGAGCAATGCAATTAATTCCATAGGAGACAACATGTAATTTCTTATACTCTTGTAATCGTTTAGTTTTTGGTATCATTTGTTAACTCGGTTAGTTTACCTTGGCTAAATCATTACTTTTGTATTAATTATGACGTTTGAAGGCTAAATACCATTTGGGTATTAGCCATTGTTAATGAAGCACTTAATGTTTGGTTTGTTTATCTTGATTGCTTAATTTATCGTTGATTGCTTGTTTATGTTTATCAATTTATACTTGTTTACGTGCTTTTGTATGCGACCTATCATTCAATTGGATCTAGTGATACAGACCAAGTAATCTAGATACCGGGATAGCTCTCCATATAGTGATTTATACATCTACAGGCCGAACAATAGATCACAATAACGCCCATATCTATCACCCTTTATTGTGAGGTATTGGGCCAATAGGTGACCTTGTAATCAACGAGTACTTCTAATCAATTGTAAAGCTTAGTTTAGTGGACTACTAGTGTATGAATTGCCATTAAGCAGTAAGTGGGTAAAGTCTCTATGAGCTAGGGTTTAACAAGATCACCATTGCCTTAATCCCTAAGATAGATTATAATCAGCAAATAAGGATGCTTTATGCGGATGCATTTAATTATGACAGAATTCTACGTGTCTAGGTCTTAGGAAGAAGTCCCGCCTAAGTCTTAAGAATGATATGCCGCTTCGAGATAAGTAATCATTGCACTAATAAACAAACCAACGTTCTGATTGGATTAATAATGGTTAATACAGTTTTTTTATATTTGGCTAGACCGCTCTTTTATTCTCTGTTAATTTGCTTGCGTGGGTTAAAGTGTCTTGAATTGGTTTAGTCACCACTAAACCTGTGCCAGTCTCTCAGGCTGAAAACCCCCCTTTTCCATTAGATTTAGGTTTAACATAGGTTTAGCATAGATTTACATAGATTAGACTAACTTTGATTAGAAAACCCAAAGTATTAATAAATTGAAAGATTTAACTTCGCTCTTAGTGATCGACACTCTACTTACCATGAAACTCCCATCGATCGGGTACACTGCCCGTTAAAGTGTTGTTTTAGGATAAGTCGGCTAAATATAAATTTAAAACTTGGTAATCAATAAATTGACCCTACACGAAAGCGCATCAACCCAAACCAAAGACACACGGTTCTTGAGGCTTCAGGAGCACTGCCTCAAAAGAGGAAAAAGCCTAAGTCCAAAAAAGACCTCCATTCAGACCCCTGCAACACACCCAGTGAGAAGGTGCCAACTAAGGATTCTAATAAAACCCAAATAGTCTCCTCGGGGCAAACTGCTCATCCCTAAGATACAGAGGGACACATACAACCTACTGTTAAGGGGTTCCATTCTCCACTCATTGAGGGCACTCGTACATCACAACCTTTTCCTGAGGGTAAACCGACTGATTCCAAAGACTTAGAGGGAAACAAACAACCCGCTAATATGGGATTGCCCGCCACTCACCCTGATGAAGGTACTACCACAACCAAGCCTTTACTAGAGGGGACAAACACTGAACCCAAAGACTCAGGGAGACTTAAACCACTCGCTGATAGGGATTCATCCACCCCTCTTGTTACTGTTGTCTTAGAGACAGATGCTGAGTACCACGTAGATCAGACCCAATCCACTAGATTTGAGGTATCGGTTCCTGGCCAACACCAAAGCAAGACTTATTCTAAAGTTGAGTTGGATTCTAAACCCTTGTCCCTTACAACAGTTGTTGATATTCAAGCTCTTTGGGTGCTTCTGATCATGAGCTAAAAGAAGATAGTGATGATGATGTGTTTGAAGCTGGAGAAGAAATGGATGAAGACATCCAAGAGCCTAACATTAAAGAAACTCAAACTCATCATTCCATTAAAACACCAACTTAAGAGCTTATTTTACAAGAACATCAGTCTCCATCACCAACCAATGATCGGCCTAAAATTTCGAAATCCAAGAAGACTGATGCATCAGACTCTGAGTCATCCTCATGTTTGGAGACTTCGATGGTCCTGATGAAAGGATCTTAAACTCCTAAGCTTAATGTAAGGTTTAGTATCCTTGGATAAATCCAGAAGCACTAAGACTGAAACTTTGAGTGTATGATATAAACTATGCGGAATTTAGTTTATACCACTAAGAAGAATAAAGAAAAAGTATGTTTGAGACACAGAAATACAACCAAAACAATAAGCTTCAATATATTAATACGAACACTCTTTGACAGTGTTAGGGTTTACAACCTTGAAGATATCAATACTATGAAAGACTGATATGATGTGATGTGATGTTAAAACCATAACCTAGGATCTCCTTTTATACACCAAGGAGTCCTTTACAAGATAACTACAAATCTTCTAAATTTTTACAAGATATTAACATATCTTCTAACTATATAAGATATACACAGAATAAGTCTATACATATCACAAAACGCGTTTAACTCTTCTTAAGTCCTAATCTTCATGCAGCAGTGTTAACTTCTCTTCAACAGTACTAACTTTTACTCTAGCAGTACTAACCAGTTAGTACTGGTACTTATAATCTGAGCAGTACAAACTATTTAAGCTTAATAGTACTAAGTTGAACTAGCAGTATAAACTTTGTAGAAGCCCTTAATTCCCAACAGACTCTCAAGCCTTTTGACAACTACATGCCAATCACTGAAAGGCAATGGGTAAGCAATCTCTGAAATATCTCTGAAGTTCTCCATGCTCGGGTTGCTGAAGATAATTGGGAAAGCATGAGGAAGCTGCAGCCTCTTATGCTGATCTCAGGGCCACTATAGAAGGTTACTATAAAGAAAATGTTGATCACATGGATTAGACTGACAAGCTCGTGTAGAAAAATATGAATCACCTAGACAAGATAAGTCAAGCAGGAGTTGATGAAAGAGCCAAACTTCTCAAGACCTTGAACATGGTCTCTGAAACTCTTAAGGCTGACTTCGCCCTTAAAGAATCAATGCAAAAGATGGGTGAGTCAAACAATACCACCTTTGGCAACATCACACGTCTTACTGAGCTTCTCAGGAATACACAACTGCCAGAGATCCTCACCCAATTAAATTCCTTTTATCCAATTCTCTCTCTCGGTGTCGCGCCACCAAAACCATATATAACACGTCCGCCAAACACACCCCCCAAACCTTGGGGGGGGGTGGGGGGGAACACCATATACTCCATAAGCACAGAGAGTAGAGAGAGAGTCGCCGCGAGTCACAAATCATATGAGAGTCTACATCACACTCTCTCTACACTTCAATTAGAGACTAAGCAGGTGTCGAACTAAATACAGTCACCCCCTCTCCCACACCAAGCACACCTACTCTCTCTACACACATCAAGAGTCTACCTACACACCAATGCAAAAGATGGGTGAGTCAAACAATACCACCTTTGGCAACATCACACGTCTTACTGAGCTTCTCAGGAATACACAACTGCCAGAGATCCTCACCCAATTAAATTCCTTTTAGTCAATTCTCAACACCTTAAGCTCTTAGTGTGCAATCATTTATGATTCATTTAAGGAGGAGCCTGAGTTCAAATTGCGAACAGTTTGCAAGCACTCAATCTTCTAAATTTTCAACAAATGATCTCTATAATTAAAAACACTCAGGTCACCATACAGGCTGACAATTTTTTTGATGCGGTTTTCATATGGGACTTCTACAAGATGTTTTACAACTCCCTAGGAAGAGTACATAACCGTTGTAGTAGTAGTATAACCAAGACTCGGGGGTTGTTATCGTTCTCTAGGGAAATAGGTTGGGAAGGTTTGATCATGGTCTAACAGAATTCCAGGGGTTGAGAGAAGATTATTTTTGTATTTTTATATTTATAAGAAAGCAGTAAAATCATATGTTTGAGAGGTTTGGTTGGTTTTAGCTATTAAACTAAATAATAAACTACGTTAATGGTGATAACAATATAATAAAAAATATTGTATTCATTAAATCATGTATTACTCTCTAGATTGCTTCTCCCAGTGTTGTTGCTTTGTCACACTTGTGATGATCTATGTATTTATTTCCTAAGTCATGAACATATTGCACGAACCCGCCGTCTATTTAATATTCCGTTGAGGGAAAACAAAAAGTAAGGTAGTATGAAGACTATTACCCGGCCCCCAAGAGTATATTAAATGCATTTGAAATATATTAAAAGTGGATCAACTACATTAAGGGTAAGGTAGTATGAAGACTGTTACCGATGGTATCCTTTCTACACAATCATGTTTCCCTAGACATATCAACAGCAATAGCCTTTGATGTAAGTAGATTTCAATATCCGATTGCTAGTATTGGTATGCTCAATCTCTGAAGTCTTAATTAAGGGAAGGATGTTTGGAATGGAATGGAATAGCTGCTAAGGATGGATTTTGAGTTAGTGCTGGTAACTTCAAGTTTCTGCTGTTATGTATAATTAGTGCTGTCAGTTATACTTAATACTGTTGAGTTAATACTGTTAGTTATACTTAATACTGACAGGTATAATTAATACTGTGAGAATTAAGAGAAATAGTGAGTATAAAAATAGAAAGAGAGATGTGTGAAATCAAAAACAGATAGAGAGAAATGTGAGCAAAAAGAATTGAGAGAAAGCAAAAACAGATAGAGAGAATTGTGAGCAAAAATAATTGATAGAAATCAAAAACAGATAGAGAGTTTTTGTGAGCCAAAAATGTTAATTTGATGATGAAAAAGCTGTTTGGAATGGAATTGGAGTTAATGCTGGTAACTCAAAGTTAGTGCTGCTAGGCATAAACTTACTACTGCTAGGCATAAACTTACTACTGTTGTTGAAAGATAATGCTGCTAGGCAAAAACTTACTACTGCTGATGAAAGTTAATGCTGTTAGACATAACTTACTACTGCCAGTTCAAGTTAATGCTGTTGAGGGTGATTTCATAAATACTTTGATTCAGGGTTTCATTCAATCACTTAATCGATTTCAATCTTTGATATACTCTCTAATCATAAACCCTAACTCAATTTCATCATTCAT
>BQNB010078939.1:0-23883 GCA_026074375.1 Tanacetum coccineum
TTGCAACTCTGATCTTTTATTAAATAGAATGTGACTTTATTTAAAACGTCCATTTTAAGGTCGTTTTCTGTGACTTGTGCGTATGGACTATAAAGTCGCACCCCAATGTTACTATTCCGCTGCCGTCCGATTTTGGGGGTGTGACAACGGCCAAGATAAGAAGTAAAGATAGTGATGACAGTTAAGAAGTTAGACTAGCCAGTCAAATCAGTCATAAGATAAAATGATACAAATAAGCCACGTCAACCACGCCTTACCAACCGATAAAAGAAAACGTCGCGGAAAGACAAAAAAAACGCGGAAGGAGAAAATAGCACGGGAAGTAACGAAACATAAGTCTAGTAATACCTACCGCATGCAACAAAATCGCACGCAATAAGGAATACTAGACTGGGAGGACTTGATGACGTATAATAGGTGTACCAGGCCTCTGGGCCTGAGCCATATCATTACAATGGGTCCCCGGCCCAACCAAGCAAATAATACTCTCCGCGGAAAAGTCCAGTTCCGTATTGGATGACGCGGAAGAAGCAAGCCGGACGTGACAAATCTTCCGCAGACCAGCAGGCGTCCGCGGAAGGGAATTAGCGTCCGCATAACACGATTACAAACGGATCCTTATCCAAATAAGGGTCCCACTTCGACCCACTAACAGAAATAAGCGAAGTGTCAGGAAAACCTAATATTTGGCTCACCTATAAAAATGGGTACTCTGACACCCCACAGAGGTACATTCTATCCTATCATTAGTACACACACATACTCTGACATTCTCTGATTTTGACAAACATGCATACTTACTCTCACGCCGGAGCTTAATCGTGGGGTCCGCCCCGCGGTAAGAGTAACGATTTACTCTCATTTGTGCAGATCGCCACTTCACTACTTGGATTAGTACAAGATCAACATTACCTCCTGGTTCATCCCATTTAGCGTTCCAGATCCACACTCACCCCTAACAATCATCGAATAACTTGTAGATTCAAACTTAGTTTACGTAAACTCAATACTCATATTTAATTCTTATTCTTATTTTACAACTACAAGGTAAGGTAAGATAGGAGCCAATAATAACAACACGTAGACCTGGCAAAACTAACAAACGTACGCTATCCAAAACCACCGTAACAAACTCACCAATCCCGGCAAGCGGCACTCCAAACTTGCCAAAATTACAAAACTACCCTTAACTAATGCAAACCTCATTATGTCACCCTTACGTGTCACCTCATTATTATTATAATAACAACAAAACACACACAAACACAAACAACAATACATTGTTGAGTAGTAGTAGTAACAAAAAGAGTGTTATTAGGTCAATAATGAGTGATTCAGTATCATCATCATCTACTAATACAAAAGAAGTTGTTGATGTTGATGGTTTGAATAATAAGTTTAAGCTGAATGAATCTACGTTTTTAGCCTCACTTATGCCCAAGAAAGAAACTGGCGCTGATCGGTTTATTGATGCTAATCCCGAGTATGATGGCCGTGGTGTTGTCGTTGCGATTTTCGGTACTTTTTATATAACTCTTTTTTTTTATAGTTTGTTATACAACTGTTTTTTAACCTGTTTGTTAGTTAGGTTTTCGTTATGTTTTAGGCGATATAGTATATATGTGATTGATGAAATTAGAGGATATTTTGTGATTTGTAGTTCTATTGCTGCGATTTTCGGCAGTTTGTTATGTAACTGTTTTTTGAATTTTATTTTCGGTAGTTTGTTATATAATTGTTTTTTATTTTGTTTATTAGGTTTTGGAGTTTAATTTGATTGCTGCTGTGTTGTTGTTGCGATTTTCGATAGTTTGTTATATAACGGTTTAGTTATTTTTGTTATGTTTTAGGTGATATAGTTTATGTTTGATTGATGAAATGAGATGTTAATTTTTCATTTGTAGTTTAATTGCCGCGGTGTTGTTGTTTTAATTTTCAGTAGTTTGTTATATAACTGTTTTTGGAATTTGGTTTAGCTTGCTAGATTCTGTTGTATTTGATTAATGAAATGAGAAGTTAATTTGTGATTTGTAGTTCTATTGTCATGGTGATGTTGTTGCTGTTTTCGGTAGTTTTGTTACAGTTTACGGTTTGTTAATTAGGTTTTGTTGTGTTAGATTGATGAAATGAGGACTGAGGAGTTAATATGTGATTTGTTGCTGTTTTTGTAATTTGAAGTTCGATTGTTGCTGTTTCGTTGTTACGATTTTTGGTAGTTTGTTGTATAACTGTTTTTTGAATTTGTTTCTTAGGTTTTGTTGTGTTTGACTGATGTGATGAGAAGCTAATTTTGTGATTTGGAGTTTTATTGCCGCCGTGATGTTGTTATGATTTTCGGTAGTTTTGTTACCGTTTGTTAATTAGTTTTTGTTATGTTTGATTAAAGAAATGAGAAGTTATTATGTGATTTGAAGTTTGATTGTCGCGGTGTTGCGATATCTGGTAGTTTTATTGCGGTTTACGAGCTCTTAATTAGGTTTTGCTGTGTTTGAATGAAATGCGAAATTAATATGTGATTTGTTTTTGTGATATAGAGTTTGATGGCCGCGGTTCTATTGTTGCAATTTTCAATAGTTTGTCATTGCGGTTTACGGTTTGAAACGAGAAGTTATTATGTGATCTGCTGTTATTTATGAAATGAAAAGTTATTACGTGATCTGTTGTTAGGTTTTGTAGTTGCGAATTTCGGTAGTTTGTTATATGACTGTTTTTTGAATTTGTTTATTCAGTTTATTGTGTTTGATTGATGTAATGAGTAATAATACGTGATTTGTTGTTTTTGTGATTTGGAGTTGGATTGCCGCTATGTCGTTGTTACGATCTTCGGTAGTTTGTTATAATGGTTTGCGGTTTGTTAATTAGATTTTAACTGATATAGTGAGTGATGAGAGTGAGGTAAATCTGTAACTGAATCGAGTTAGATTGATGGGCTGAAAAATGTGTTTGTAAATTAGATTGATGAACTGAAAAATGTGTAATTTGTAATTTTAGTTAGTAGGTTGATGATTTTAGGTGTGATATAGTCAGTGCAGAAATACAATTGAGTGAATCAAGTAGATGTATTTTCGAATAGTGTGTGAAGGTATCTTAGTTGCTGAAAATGTGTTATGTATGTAAACAAGGATAATTAGATTGATGAAATGTAGTTTATTTACAAATGATTAAATTTGAAGAGGTAAGTGTCTGCACATCTATATGTTATAAACCACAAAGCTGAACCTTTGATGCCAAAAGGGGAGCTTTTGATGCACAAAAAACGAAATCAAAAGTCAGTGTTTGTACTTCAAATGTTCGTCTTAAGACGGCGAAATTTCGTCTTTTGCCATCAAAAGTTTGTCATCAACTCAATCATTTTTGCATTGAAATGTTGCCTTGTGTCACTTTCTATTTTACCTTACTTGAAGAGATTTTTTTACTTTTATCTCATACCTAGTGAGGAAATAACTGTCTTAATGTATATTACTCTGAAGACGTAACTATCTAAACATGTATAAACTTAATATATGATTGACTGAACAACATAACTAACTGTACATAAGTCCCTGGTATACTTCCATCGCAGCTTCAGCTACTTGCAAGTTGCTTCCCGTTAATAATGGATTGTATCCTGCATTTGTCTCATTTAGTTATTTTTAATTGAAGAGTATGATATGATGGATACTGTATAGAAAGATAACATGATTAGGAACTTAATTGGATGGGCCTTCAATCTCTCGTCACTCGTTTCTTCATCTTAAAGTAACTGTCGATCATTTTTATAATTATTATTTCTGCTTTCAGATTCTGGTGTCGATCCGGCTGCTGCAGGATTACAAGTGACCTCGGATGGGAAGCCAAAAGTCCTGGATGTTCTTGATTGGTATCCATAAATTCCAATCATTTTGTTATATTTCACACTGTGATGGTATTGTGTATTGATGTTTTCGCACTTTCTTTGTTTCTCTCAGCACTGGGAGTGGTGATGTTGATACATCGACTGTTGTGAAGGCTGATGAAAGTGGTTGTATTCGTGGAGCATCAGGTTTATAGCTGTTAACTTGTTATATTGATTTAAAAAACTAGCTGAACGTTGAGCATATGACATCTCAACTCATCTCCTGGATATATGATAGATTCTAATGAATGATTTCATTTCAGGGGCATCACTTATTATAAATCCTTCTTGGAATAACCCTTCTGGCGAGTGGCATGTGGGATATAAACTGATATATGAACTTCTTACAGACACATTAGTATCTCGGTTGAAGGTGGGCCTAGCTTTGTGAGTCAGAAAGCAACATATTATATGCTTAAAAAAGAAATTTTACAATTTAGTTGCTAATTTTATTTATGTGAAATTTATAATCTGGAGCAGAAAGAAAGAAAGAAAAACTGGGATGAGAATAATCAGGAAACAATAGCCGAGGCTGTGAAGCAACTTGAAGAGTTTGACAAGGTTTGTTCCCTGTGGTGACTTACTATATAGCCTGTCTCTCATTGTGCGACCCTAACAACTTCTCTCTCTTTAGAAGCAAACAAAGGTTGATGAGTTGATTCTGAAAAGGACTCGTGCAGACCTGCAAGATAGAGTCGATTATTTGAAGAAACAAGCAGATGTCAGTGTCTGAGTGATATATATCTCTTTGACGTAAAGCTTTCGATCTTATTTATATATAGCTATACTTATGTGCATATTTGATTGTATGTGTTAGAGCTATGAGGACAAGGGGCCTGTTATTGATGCTGTTGTATGGCATGATGGAGAAGTTTGGAGAGTTGCTCTTGACACACAGAGTCTTGAGGATGACCCCGAGTCCGGGAAACTTGCTGATTTTGCTCCCCTAACTAATTACAAGTATACTTTCTTTATCTTACTTTGACCTTTCTATTTTTCTTCCATACTTGATTTTGTTTTCCCTAATACTCTTCCTGCAGGATTGAACGGAAGTATGGTGTCTTTAGCAAGTTAGATGCTTGTACGTTTGTGACTAATGTTTATAATGAAGGCAATATTTTGAGTATAGTTACTGATAGCTCTCCCCATGGCACTCATGTTGCTGGTATTACCTCTGCTTTCCACCCAACGGTATGATTTGGACTTCGTATTCTATTTTCATCTAATCCATGCACAACAATGTTTTCCCTAATTTGTGTGTGAACTTGTAGGAACCTCTGCTCAATGGAGTTGCCCCTGGAGCACAGGTAATTTCTTGTAAGATAGGAGACTCTCGCTTAGGTTCAATGGAAACTGGAACAGGCTTGACACGTGCACTAATTGCTGTTGTGGAGGTATCATCGTCAACACAACTTCTATACATCTTAATGCTTGATAGGTGATTACTATTCTTACTTATGAGGAACCTGTTTGGGACATTTGCAGCATAAATGTGATGTTATCAACATGAGCTATGGAGAATCCACGCTGTTACCAAACTATGGCCGCTTTGTGGAGCTTGTTGATGAGGTAAGAGCCTTAAAAAGCTAGATCTCTGCTGGCTTAATATTCTTAATTATGGTTTTGTTAGTTTCTTCGGCACTTACTTGAGATGATCACTGAATATAGGTGGTAAATAAGTACCGGGTAGTATTTGTTAGCAGTGCTGGTAACAATGGGCCGGCATTGACCACCGTGGGTGCGCCTGGCGGTACTACATCTAGCATAATAGGAGTTGGTGCTTACGTCTCTCCTGCTATGGCTGCTGGAGCTCATGCTTTAGTTGAGGCTCCTGCTGAAGGGCTTGAGTACACTTGGTAAGACGATCTCTAGTTTTTGCTCTGGAACCCTCTCTTTTTACGGTACTTTAGTGCGAAAGCACAATAGTTTAATTTAAATGTTCACACTAAACAACAATACATTAGTGTGTAATGCTTTTACACTGTTTAGTGTAGAATTTTTTTTGTGAACATTGGGGATGCTCTGATCTTTCGATTATATGATGTACTTTGTACCGAGCGTCCTTCAATTTGCTGAAAGAAATGTAATATGCAGGTCTAGTCGCGGACCCACTGCTGATGGAGATGTTGGTGTGAATGTGAGTGCTCCTGGTGGGGCCGTGGCCCCTGTTCCCACATGGACTCTGCAGCGGCGCCAACTTATGAATGGTACATCCATGTCATCACCCTCTGCATGTGGTGGAGTAGCTCTGGTCATTAGTGCAATGAAGGTTGGTTGTTTGTCCTATTATTTAGGCTGTTGATGGTTCTTGTTTGAAGTCATGCATATGCTAACATCATGCAGGCTGAGGGGGTTCAAGTGAGTCCATATAGTGTGAGGAAGGCTCTTGAGAATACGTGTAGTCCGATTGGCTGTTTGCCGGAAGATAAACTATCTAATGGACAAGGCCTTATTCAAATTGACAAGTTAGATTATGGCCTTCATATTGAACAACTTAATTAATTATTTGATTGTATTGGTATATAAATATACTGTGTCTTGCCTCACAAGTATTTTGCTTTCAGGGCTTTTGAGTATGCTCAGAAATCAGCTGATTTGCCATGTGTTTGGTATAAGATAACAATCAGTCAGGCAGGAAAAACAAGTAGGTTAAATTTCTCTCTTAACTTATTATTCATTTTATCACGATTTGTGTATACCGAGATCTGGTATCTTACTTATGTTTGACGATCACTACTTGCAGCATCATCAACAGTGCGGGGGATATACCTAAGAGAGGCTAGCTATTGCAATCAGTCTACTGAGGTGAGACTGTAGAAAATATTCCATGTACCCTTTTGGCCTTAAAAAGGAGTATTGTTTTTCTTGTTATCAGATGGTTACATCATTGCGCAGTATGAAAAAGTATCTCAAAGTACACCGGCTTCATAATTGTTCAAGGTGTCCATTTTTTTTAGACTGACATGTATATATTCAAACAGTGGACGGTGCAAGTTGAACCACAATTTCATGAAGGTGCAAGTAATTTAGAACAATTGGTCCCCTTTGAAGAGTGTATCGAGTTGCGTTCTAGTGGAAAGGAGGTCGTTAGAGCTCCGGACTATCTTCTACTCACTTACAATGGGCGTAGCTTCAAGTAAATCTGCTTCTTTTCATTGTATAATAATAAAATTTACAGATGTTTATAAATCAATTGTGGTTTCTCTATTTTTATTCCGTATGACAAATTGTACCTATATGATAAATTTGAGAGACCAAAATTGTCTTATGCAATTTCATCTAAACCTATTTTGTTTATGTATTTTGATTTCTTTTTTTACCAGTGTGGTTGTAGATCCGACGAAGCTTAGTGATGGTTTACATTATTTTGAAGTGTATGGGATAGATTGCAACGCCCCCTGGCGTGGTCCTCTTTTCCGAATCCCAATCACGATAACAAAGCCTAAAATTGTGGAGACTCGGCCTCCATTGATCACATTTTCTGGATTATCTTTCCAGCCAGGTTTGTGCATGACGATGTGATAGTATTCACCTTTTGTTCCTCTCTGCTAACTATGCAGTTACATTTGTCGTGCGACATAACTTGATTTTACTTCCTTCCATTTCTTCTGATTTACTGATTTAACAGGCCACATTGTACGCAAATACATTGAGGTCCCATATGGGGCTACCTGGGTTGAGGCAACCATGCGTACATCAGGGTTTGACACTGCTAGAAGGTTTTACATTGACACTGTTCAGGTAAGTGCATGATTGACTTGGAGGTGGCAATTTCGATCCGTTGACCTAAATTGGGTCATCTTTTTTTCTAAATCTCTAGTGGGTCAACCTTGTAAATTATAAAACTCAGCTAACAAGGACACGGGCTTAGTGGGTTGACTTGTTTGGAAAGGTCGCTCAAAAGTGTACTCAAATGCTAAAAACCACCTAAATTGCCTAATTATAAAAGATAACTGAACCCTTTGTTCACAATGTAGCTCTTATTATCCTATTTAGGGGGTGTTTGTTTCGGCTTTTATAGCCGGCTTATGGCTTATTTGAGTTTGGGCTTATGTTTCATAAGCTCACTTTTTGTGGCTTATTTTGAAACTTTTCGGCTTATATAACCTCATTATGTCATAATAAACTTATATAAGCCGAAAAGTTTGAAAATAAGCCACAAAAAGTGGGCTTATGAAACATAAGCCCAAAACCAAATAAGCCGTAAGCCCGCTACATAAGCCGAAACAAACACCCCCTTAATATATCAATTCTTAATAAAATTCAAGGAAAGCGATGGGTCAGCCCTCTCCACTGAACTGATTGAAGAGACCTATGACTTGCCCAATTTTGCCACCTTTAGGCATAATGCATAGTTGAGGTCTGACATTCTTATATCTCTGCAGCTGTCTCCATTGAAGAGACCTATCAAGTGGGAAAGTAATCCTATATTTTCATCTCCATCTACCAAGAGCTTTACCTTTTCTGTGGAGGGTGGTCGAACAATGGAATTAGTGATATCACAATTCTGGTCCAGTGGCATAGGAAGTAATGAAAGTGCTGTTGTAGATTTTGAGGTAACGTTTAATTCTGTTTTCTACCTGTCATATTCAAAATTTCAAGTATGGGTTTTTATACCGGTAATGTTCTATGTTGTTTGTAGATTGCATTCCATGGGATAGATGTTAGTAAAGATGAAGTGGTCCTTGATGGAAGTGAAGCACCTACTAGAATTGAAGCCCAAGCTTTATTATCATCCGAGAAACTGGCACCTACGGCCAAGCTAAATAAGGTATGACAGATTCCATGATTGCATGGTCTGATTTTACGTGTTCTGCCTAGAGGTGAAGAAATGGGCAGGTTGGGCGGGATGGTATTGGGTCAGAACAGGTAATCTTAATTTGGGTTCACATGAGTTGGTTCGGTTTAGTTCTACCGCCAACACTTTCCTCTCCATTTCTATATGTATCAATATATTAAAGCTAACAAAGAATATTACAAAGCTATATTATTGCGGCGGGTACCCTGTAATCAAATTTTTTGGCGAGCAATATTTTTTGATTACATGTTTTTCGTGATAATGACTTTACGCATGGCGAGAATTTTTAGGGAATAACTTTATCGCACACTATTTCATATTAAAATGTAAAGTACCTGTACATCACGATGCAATGACGATACGAAAACGGCAGTCAGTAGTATTACGAGGTTGTAATGATTGGCGGTGAAAGGTACTTGCTAGTTAGTAGATGTTGTGTAATATTCGTCACAATATTATATAACGTGTAAACATAGAGAAGTATAGATTAGTTCTTGCAATATATGATTAATAAATCTATATATGACATTGCTTATATAAATTACGGTATTCAAAAATTACACATTTTCATACTTTATAAATCGCCTAAAAATCTTTGTACTTTGACATGTACTAAAATACATATGTAGATGATAAATGTTTTTTGAATATGCAATTTTCAAAATTTTTAAATGCCCATTAGCAAACAAAAATCTGGTATTAAACTTACATCAATGGATGTTTTTTTTTTAATTATGTGTAGGAGAATTATTGTTTAATGTATTACACATAGCATTAACCATTGTACATATTGCATATTAATTTGTATTCCTTAAAAATACATTAAAGACTGTCTTAGTCATTTAATGGAGGCAATGGTGTTCCTCCATTATATATGTAGTATAATTATAGATATAGATATAGATATTATCTAAGTAATATTCTAAATAAACTGATTTAAGAATTTGTAAGCATAAAAACACCCACTTTTGACCCCGTTTGACCATTTGATATGTTTCATTTTCGCTTAATCTTTTAATATTACCCCATTTGACCTGTTAGAAATAGAGCATAATGCAGACTGACCATTTGTAACTGAATGGGTCGAAATTGCCATTTTTTCGTTCATGGATATTTGGTACTGAAGAATATGTTGCTTTATACAATGTTCTTTGCAGATTAGAGTCCCTTATCGTCCTATTGATGCGAAAATGAGTGCTCTGTCAGCAGATAGAGATAAGCTACCATCTGGCAAACAGATACTTGCATTGACATTGACGTAGGTTTTGGTCGACTTTTTTTGTTCATCCCGCGTCAGTTGGTAATTTATACCATTTAATAAACAAATCATTATTTTCTTATCTACAGTTACAAGTTCAAATTGGAAGATGGAGCTGAAGTAAAACCACAGATACCCTTGCTTAACAATCGTATCTATGATAACAAGTTTGAATCTCAGTTTTATATGATTTCAGATTCAAACAAGGTAGTTTTTCAGTTCACTGGGTTTTTTATAATCTTGCCATCCTTACTATATAATCTTTTTTTCCAGACTAAATTTATTTTTCTCCCACTTGTTATATATAGCGTGTATATGCAATGGGTGATGTCTACCCTGATTATGCAAAATTGCCCAAAGGTGACTACACTTTGCAACTGCATTTGAGGTATGGTCCTGTCTTTAACAAGTTAGCTCAAGCCTTCTCTTCCCAAATATTTTAAACTTTACACAACATCATGTATTCATTTCAATAAAACCTAGTAGTAGTCATTCTTAGCTAAACTCATGTTGTTTCCGTCGACCATCGGCATTTACAATATCACATGACGTATAAACATTAATGCGTATATCTATGTGCCTATATAGTTGAATAGATGACATTTGATCACATGTTACAAGCCTACCACTCATCACTAATTGGTTGAATTGCTGAGTTTCAGGCATGAGGATGTACAAATCTTGGAGAAACTGAAACAGTTAGTAGTGTTCATTGAAAGAAAATTAGAAAAGGTAGTGATCGTATTCTTTGTCAAAGTCTTGCTTGGCATCTAAAATTCCTTTTTTTTTTGAGTAAAGGGTTTCCCCGGTAAAATAACATTTAAAATACCTTATGCAACTCTAAAATACTTTAGGCAAACACTTTGCCTCGTATTTACTTTTTTATTTTTTCAACGTACCCAATCTTCACAATAATCTCGTATACAGTTGCGTCTACAATAACCTATTTTTACAACTGAACTTCTTTTAGGAGGCCGTGCAAAGCATGTTGTATGTTTTAACATTGATTGTGAACTTTTAGGAGGCTGTGCAATTGAGCTTTTACACTCAACCAGATGGTCCAGTCACGGGTGCTGGTAGTTTCAAATCATCTACTTTAGACCCAGGGTTTGTTATCTCTTCCCACATTGCACCCTTTAAGTATCACATGCTGTTTATGTATGACTTACACATTCTATCTTGTAGATCAAAAGAAGCATTTTACATAGGACCTCCAACTAAGCTTCCAAAGGTAGCTTCTTGTTCCAGGTTCTTCTTTCTTCAATCTTTAGTTTTTACTGAAATAAATGATTTACGATACTTGAGTGGTTGCAGAACTCTCCAGAAGGATCCGTACTTCTTGGAACAATTTCGTATGGGAAGCCTTCAGCTGAGGTGTCAGACCAGGGAAATGACCCTGAAAAGAATCCCGTGTCATATCAGATAACGTATCAAGTGCCTCCAACCAAGGTAATAATTGGATACCTTCCGTCTTTCTTTCTTTTCATGTTGTTTTACTGTAAATTACAGTTGGTTAATTTTATCTGCCCGACAGGTTGATGAGGATAAGGGAAAGAGTTCTACTTCTAAGGCATCCAAGAAAAGTGTCTTGGAACGTTTAGAGGAAGAGGTAACAAGAAATTTTTTAAGTTTATTAGTCTAATTCTTGTGTAATATCTGTGTTTATTTCATAATAAAACTTTTGTGTTTGTGGTTGATCAGGTCCGTGACACTAAGATAAAGGTTCTTGCAAACCTCAAACAAGGTACAGATGAAGAACGAGCAGAATGGAAAAAATTATCCACCACACTTAAGGTACACATATCGTGTTAAACCTTATGATGTTTGGGTATCTGTTTTCATTTGCCCCAATGATATAATGTCTTTTATCTTATTAATTTGTTGGCAGACGGAATATCCAAAATACACTCCACTGCTGGCCCAGATATTGGAGGGACTGCTATCCCAGGAAGTGGAAGATAAATTACACCATTATGAAGAGGTAACTAAGCTAAACGTATCTATGCATTTATTCAATTCATTTTCTTTTCTTCTAAAAGAAGTATGTCCTACCAGATAATAGCTGCAGCAGACGAGGTAGTCGAGAGTATTGACAGAGACGAATTAGCGAAATTTCTTTCCATCAATGGTGATCCTGAAGAGGAAGAATTTGAGGTAATCGCTTTGTTTCTGATTTATTCTTCCGCTTAATGATCCAAGTTGTCTCTTTAAAGATATTAAAGATGCTTTCATTGTCGCTGAACAATAAGTGAATACTTTCGTAGTTTCATTTAATTATTTTGTTACCCCACCTTTGTAGACCACCAAGAAAAAGATGGAGACAACACGTGACCAGCTTGTTGAAGCACTTTACCAAAAAGGATTAGCTTTGGTGGAAGTCGCGTCTCTCAAGGTATTTATACAATTGTCGCTGTAACCGATTAACATAAATATCATTCTAAATGCAATCAAAATAGTTCACTAAAATATTATTCTACATAATGATATCCTTAATTATAATGCAAACTATATCTAAGTGTTCTATAAAAGGTAGTAATAGAGTTTAATAGTAGGTCTTTTGATTTCATATGGACCTATCTGCTGTAGAAATATGCTGACTTGTATCCAAACTTATAGATCTTTAGATAGACATTGAATTTTATATCGGCTCTCTTATTTCTTGTGCTGATGTTTACTTTACCTTTACTTCGAATATGATGTATTTAGCTAGATTGTTTACTATGTTTTTTATTGGTTGGCTACTTATATTATTTTGGTCTATCAGGGTGAGATGGCCGCCTTGGCTGCTAACTTAGGTGCAGAAGTTGTGGATAAACCCAATGGACAATCTTCTGCAGATTCTGTGGGCGGGGCAGATCTGTTTGAAAGGACTTTCAAAGAGCTGCAGAAATGGGCAGATGCTAAATCATCTAAATATACGACTCTTTTGATGATACGTGAACGTCATAGTGGAAGATTTGGCACTGCGCTTAAGGTAATTTTGTTTACATACTCGTAATGGAGGTGGTAATATCAATCGAGTTATCACTTGATGAGTTGATTTGCATTATGTGTTATGTCAAACTTGTCAAATAAAAAAAGTTAACTAAAAGGGGAACGGGTCATATGAGACCCCAAACATGTAGCCATGTAGGAAATTGTTCAAAGTCTCTTTACTACACTCAGTCTCTAAAATTGTATTATAAGGCTTCGTTTGTTTTTCTAAAAAAAGCACTTCTTGCCTCTTTTGTCTGGGGAAGAGGTTACCAAAGAAGTGTGTGTGTTTTTTTGTAGACATAAGTGCTAAAAAGCACTTTTTACTTCTTCAATATTTCATCTTTCCACTTCTTCAACACCACCTCCCACCACCACCACCCAATTTTTCACTTTTTTGCGTCTTCGTACGTTTTTATACGTTTTCGTCCGTCTTTTTACGTTTTCGTCCGTCTTTTTACATTTTCGTCCGTCTTTTTACATTTTCGTCCGTCTTTTTATGTTTTCGTCCGTCTTTTTACGTTTGGTACGTTTTCTACCGTTTTCTTACGTTTCGGTCCGTTTTCTTACGTTTCGGTACGTTTTCGTCCGTTTTTTACGTTTTCGTTCGTTTTTTATGTTTTTGTCCGTTTTGGTACGTTTTCGTCCGCCTTTTTAAGTTTTCGTTCGTTTTCCTCCCTTTTTGCATGTTTTTGCCTGTTTTCGTACGTTATCTTACGTTTTCGCCTGTTTTTTTACATTTTCGTTCGATTTCTTACGTTTTAGTCTGGGTTTTTACGTTTTCGTCCGTATTTTTACGTTTTCGCCCGTTTTTTAAGTTTTCTGCCGATTTTTTACGTTTTCGTCCGTTTTCTTACGCTTTCGTCCGTTTTTTACATGTTCGTTCGTTTTTTACGTTCTTGTCCGTTTTTTACGTTTGCGTCTGTTTTTTTACGTTTACGTACGTTTTTCCGTGTTCGTCCGTTTTTAACGTTTTCGTTCACTTTCATCGAAAGCGGACAAAAACGTAAAAAACATACGAAAACGTGCGGAACGCAAACGTAAAAAAAACGAAAACGTGCAAAAACGGACGAATACGTAAGAAATGTACAAAAAAAGTAAAAAGAAAACAGACGAAAACGTAAAAAACAGACGAAAACGTAAACGTAAGAAAACGTACGAAAACGGATGAAATCGGACGAAAACGTAAAAAACAGACGTAAACGGATGAAATCGGACGAAGACGTAAAAATCGTACGGAAACGTAAAAAAAACAGACGAAAACGTAAAAAACACGAAAACGTTAAATAACAGTCAAAACGTAAAAAAATGGACGAAAACGTAAAAAATGAAATGTTTTGCTACCTCTAAACACTAGTGAAAAAGGTAAAGAAAAAAACGAATGAAAGAAGTACTTCAATAGAACAAAAAGCAAACGGTCTTTTTCATGCAGATGAAGAGACTTTAGATGTAAGGCTTTGTTTGTTTTTTCAATTTCACCTCTTCTAACCTCTTCTCACCTCTTTTGTCTGAAGCGGGAAGAGCTTTTTTGTTTGTTTTTTTGCAGAGAAAAGTGGTAAAAAGCTCTTCTAACCTCTTCAAAAATTAAGACAAAAATTTTCACTTCTAACCTCTTCTTCTCTCTTCTTCTAATACAAACCCTCTTCTTCTCTCTTCTTCTAACACCAACCCTCTTCTTCTAAAAAAAACAAATGGTCTTATTCTTTGTAAATAAAGAGCTTAGATGCACCTCTTCTTTTGCAGACATGGTTTGAAGATGAAGAGGTAAAACCTCTGAAAAAACAAACGAAACCTAACTCTTCTTCCGTAGACATGGTTTGCGGATGAAGAGGTAGAACTCTGAAAAAACAAAGCCTAATACATTGATCTAGATTATTATTGTAAATAATAATGCTTTATATTCAACATCAAATGAATTAATTATCCAGAGAAAAAAAATGGAGGAAAAAAGTGTTTGCGGGTCAACTTGGAGTGGGCCGACCTGTTTTGATTCACATATCATTTCATACATGAGTTTTCTTTCTTTCACCTTGTTGAGAGTCATAGTGGTTGGTGAGATTGGTGCTCTTCTTTACTTGTCTGATTGTGTTCATGGATTTGTGTATGTTGTGCAGGTGGTTAATGACATGATCCAAGAAGAAGGTGATCCCGCAAAGAAGAAGCTTTATGAAGAAAGAATCTCGTTGCTTGAACAAGTCGGATGGGACCATCTGGTGACGTATGAGAAACAGTGGATGCTTGTACGCTTCCCACCAAGCCTACCCTTGTTCTAGTGTTCGTTAACCCTGTTGATAAACTATATGTAGGCGAGTTCCATTTTTTTTCAATAAGTGCATCGCATCACCCATGTAGGACTTCATTTCCAATTTCTACTCTGTTTAATACACAAGTTAAAATAGTTGGATGATATGAACTTTCATCAGTCTTGGTTGATATCATTCTATTTGGTTCTAAAGTTGTAATGTTAATTTAGTATTGTGATGCTATATTTTTGAACAGTGTCCAAGTCATTGCCACTTTCTGATGATTATTGGTTGCCAAGATTTGAACATCACATAAAAAACATGGCGCAAGAAAGTTGCCAGTGTGGCTGATAAAACCCTCGGCTTTGGACCTGCGATTGATGGTTTTGGTAACGTTGTATCTTGAATAATAAAATGTCCTTTTTTTAGATTTTATTTTTAAATAAGCATGTGACGGTTCTTTTCACAAAGTTCTGTTTGGTGTAATTTGTTTCTTGCAGAGTTTTTTTTGTTGGGTGAATTTTTTCACAAATCCAAATCACTTGTCTTTGTTGATTGGCATGATTGATAGCTATTAGTTGTAGGCGATTTTTCATTTTACCACAAAAATTGTTACTCGGCACATTCAACATTTTACTATTTTCTATCTTTTCGTGTGTGCGCGGTTCAAGTTTACTTTCTGGATTAATGATAAAACATTAGTTGTAAATTCACAAGCTCTCCGTTTCTCTGTTGAGCATGGATATCTTTACCTGTTACTATTGTGGAATGATGTAACAGTAGTTTTTAATTGTTTGTAAAACACATGTTTAATTTTTTTTCCTGTACTCATTAAGTTTTGATGAATAGAAGTGAACTATGATATTGTTCCGGGTTCAAGTCGATATGAGCTTAAAGATGATATATACGAGTTCCATAGCATCTTAAAGCAAAACATCAGCAATGTTTATTATGAGGTAAATCTTCAAAGAACATTTTTTTTGCTAGTAAATTTCTGTTTAACTACAGCCACCACTCTTGAAAATATTTATACTGAAATTAGATTTAACTTGTGTCAAATTTAAAAATGAAAAAAGATAGAATGTGTAGTTGGAGGAAAAAAATTACCTTAAGAATTAAGATCATTTCAACTGTTGCAATACACTTGTACAATAAATTACGATTGCTGAAAGGAGTTATTTGCTTCAATTAGATGCTTCGAGTCTCTCTTAAGACTTGTTTAAAACATCTGAACGCGAATTAAATAATGTTGTTATTTTTGTTATGTCTGAATGATTTTAATTTGCAAAATCTTATACTATATAAGATTGAGTTGGGGGATTTGAATGGGCAGTATTAATGACTCTATTGCTAAACTGCGTTTTGTAATGCTATAACCGTCTGTGAGTAAAATCAAGAGTCTGTGTGTGAGTAAATGCCATTAGAAGCTGTATGATTCCATACATCCATAGTGGGTATTATCTGTGGAGATCAAGACACAACGATTCTACATTATTATCCTCTAGGTTCCTCGATAACACAATTAATAGGTAATTCATCTATTTTGTAGCCCCCATCTATCTTATTTTATTATAAAGTCGTTCAATTCGTATTGCAATGTCGTTTAGATCGTTATTCTTGTCTAATGATGCAAAATAGATGCAAAATTGATGTCTATTTGCTTTATATGTTTCATGAATGAATTTAATTGAATTTAATTATATAGTAGGTTTTTGTCAAGAAAATGTGTTTGTTTGCTTTGTTTATTTATAAAAATTATGCCCTTTTCTCCATGATTGGGAAAGATATCTTAACTAATGTTAGTTATTTAGCGGTGTTTTGTGTGATAATCTGGATAAATCGCTTATATAATGTAAAAGTACACTCTTTCCGTTATAAAGTATTTCGACCCTATTAATTGCTTGGGTTGACACGAATCTCTAACGGGATAATATAAGGAGTTTAGCAATTTATGTTTAGGCAAAAGAATCACTAAAAAAGAACAATGAAGTCTATTGTATGTGTTTTTTCGTTCTATTCAATGAGGCACTAATCAAATCTGTCAATAAAACAGATTTCTAAGTGATCAGTTAAGCAGTTAAAGTTGGTTTATAACGAACCTTTACAATGTTTTCAACAGTTACTACGAGCTCTAAGCATGTATAAAACTACTTAGTGCTTAGCAGTACTAACTACTTAGTACTGCTAGTGGAAAATATAGTAAACCAACTTAGTACTGCCAGCACTTAGTGCTAGCAGTACTAACTACTTAGTACTCTGTGTAGTGGATAAGGGAAAAACTAACGTGCTAGCAGTATAAACAATTAGTACTAGCCACTGTAATTTTGTCTCATTGGCGAAAACTTATAACTCAATGAGTGTGTACTCCACTACTTCGCCTAACTCGTTTTCAAAGCTAAGTTTGAAATCTCAATTAGTCTCTAGTAAATCGTCATTACCTAAATGACCGTTGATGAAACTAAAATCACCAACAAATCCCTCCCCCACCCCCTTTTTAGTGCTAATCCTTGGTTTACTAAAACAATAATATAAAGATATATGTATTATGTTAAAACAAACCAGATCGAAACAAATCAATTGAATATAAATGAAAATGTCTTGCGATTGTATTTTCATCCTTAGATAATACACATTCAAATATCTCGAAACCTCGTCAACATCCAATTTGAATACCTGAAGATACTTACACTATTAGTTTCTACAACAACTCTAAAGTTCATTTTTAATTGACACTCTTTACATGCCATGTGTCTCAATTATATTAATGAACATATAGGAAGCAAGTCAAGCTTCTTGAAGCGCAAAACTTATGTTCAATAGGTAATTCTTTAGTTCTTGCACCTGCCATTTGCTAATTTTTCAAAAGATCATTTTAAGAATGGTCAACTTTCCACTAACCATCATTAAGCAGGTTCTGTACACATACTCGGGAAGATGAAAATACACATGTTCCAACCTGCTAGCTATGTGATTTCACACATGAGATTCAGCTTCTAAACGTCATATTAGGAGAATTGGGCTATTCAATAGATAGGAGATTTATATGGACCTTTAACCCATCCCTATCACTGAATGTATTCTCCAAGTCTTCCTAGGAGACCCTCGTCATGTGGTCTGCTAAATTCTTTTGCGATATCTCAACAAACTAATAGAAATAACACCATTCATGATTAACTCCCTAATCATACTATGGGCCTTAACACCTAAGTGTCTAGGATTCCCATTGTTGTATTCTGATACTACGCCTTAGCCATATTGTTGGGATGTGCGCACATATCACATTGGATTAGATTTGGTACTATTGGTTTCGGCCATATTGGAATCTCATGTATCAAGTTTCTTAGCCATTATGCTTCTTTACCAGCAGCAGTCAATGCCATAAACTCAGATTCCATAGTAGAACCATTGATGTATGTTTGCTTCTTAGAAGCCCATGAAATGGCACCTCCCAAGCCAGGTTCGGAACAACTATCACTCGTAGAGGATGAATCTTCACATGATTTATCTAGCTAGCATGCCGAAAACACCTTCTAACACCGAAGGGATTATCCCAATATATGATAAACATAATTCAAGTACCTTTTTCAAGTACTAGTTTCACGCTTGTTTGTATTGCTTGCCAATGTGTCTACTAGGATTATTAGTAAAATCTGCTACAATCTTCAACACGCGAGTGCTAGTCATAGCATACATAAACAACCTATACTTTAGAATATTCGAGATGAGCCACTGGTTGTATGTATTGGCTTAAGCTTTTCTGGAAATCGATCCATGGGTGAGTACTCACCGGCGACAATCTTCCGATTGGAAATTTCTTGAGATTTTCGCAATATAATGAGATTGTGTAATTACAATCCCTTTAGTATCACGTTTAATTCTTAATACCAAGATAAGTCTGCTTCTCCCTTATGTTTCTTGAGAACTTCGATGACAAAAATTTTAGTTTTATCAACTTGTTTTTGGTCAAGTTTCAAAAAATCAATAGAAATCAAAATATAGACAAATTATGGCAACTTTAACCGGAGCTATCAAATTTGCTATATCACATTTGTCAGATTGGTTTAAAAGAAACCATTTGACAACACACCCTCATCAAATTTTGATTGCCATGCTTAGGTGCTCTTGTTCCAGCCCATACAATGACTTGACCAGCTTACACACCTTATGCTTATTGCGGCATACTAATCCTTCGGTATGCTTTCTAGTACATATTCTTCATCCAAATCACTTTTACTAACAATGCTGTTTTGACATCCATTTGATGGATCACTAGATTGTGTATAGCAGCTAAAGTATCCAACAATCTAATAGTAGTGATTCACGAGCAACTGTAGCATTAGGTATTGGATGTAATCAACTCCTCCTCTTTAGTCTAATGCCTTGGATTACCAATCTGCGAGTCTTTAAAAACTTGTCACATTGTTCCATCGACTTTAATCTTCCTTTTGTAGATCATTTGCAACAAGGTTTGAACAGGGGGTAAATCAGATTAGCAACCATGTATTATTTTCATAATTAGAAAAATCTCCTCGTCAATTGTTTCTGTTCCAAAAAAGCAAGAATCTCGAGATTG
This sequence comes from Tanacetum coccineum, assembly GCA_026074375.1. Lineage (NCBI taxonomy): Eukaryota > Viridiplantae > Streptophyta > Magnoliopsida > Asterales > Asteraceae > Tanacetum > Tanacetum coccineum. The sequence goes on from BQNB010078939.1 coordinate 19,720, forward strand.
CATGCTTCATTATAGGTTATAGGATCTCTTCAATATAGTAACAGTTAAGCAGTATTGTGTAACTTGATATCTTGATGCCCTCAACTACGTATAGTTGAAAATCAGAACCATATGATGTAGCTTTTTGAACTTTTTTACTTTACGTGGTTCAGAAATTCTCATTGATACTCATCAGAATTGTTCATCCATTTGAGATTCATCCGAATTTAGTATAATATCCTTTGGTCTAAGTATTGAAGAGAAACATATATCATCAAATATTGCATCTCTTGATTCTATAATTGTGTTAATAGACACAGAATCATTAGGTTCTATAACATAAACCTATACTGCCTTGACATGCTCTGCTATCCACAAAGATGACAATCAATAACCTTTTCACCCAAGTTTTGTTTTGGGTCGAGGAAGCCTAAAACGTGCCTTACAACCCCAAATCGCAAAATGTCAAGTTAGGTCGTTTCTTATACCAAATTTCATATAAGGTAGTCATGTTCATTTTATTAGAACCCCTATTCAATAAATAGCAAGCTGTTAACATGGCTTCTCCTGTGAACCCATCACTCAATCCCGAGTAAAATAACATGGAATTACCATTTATTTAAGAGCTCTATTCTTCCTTTCAGCCACCCCATTTTGTTGTTGGTGTGTATAATGAGTGTAGTATCATGAATGATTCCTCACAGAATTGAAAAATATCGGATATTAATATTCCACCACCTATTTCTGTGCGTATGGATTTAATTAAGTCGTTTTGTTGCATATTCAAAATTATGTTTTTTAAATTCTAAATTTATCAAGGCTTCATCTTTTGCAATGTAGCAAGTAACATAGCAAAACTTGAGGATCATCTATAAAAGTTATCACATTCCTTTTTTATTACCTAAAGATGGGTGTTGCAGAACATCGCACAAATCACTAGTATCAATTCAAGTATGACTAGATTTCCTGCGTTATACTTTTAAATGGTTTTCTATTGATTTTTGTTAAACACAAAGTTAGTTACATTTATCATGATTTTCCATCAATTGCAGGTATCAATTCTTCATTAGACTGATTTCATGCATTCTTTTGTTAGTGTTTTCATGTTCTCTAAACTGAGCCTGCCATAATGAGAATTAACAATAGTTGAAGTATAGACATATAAACGAATCAGAATCATCCGGACCTTTTATTTCAAAATTTCAACATAAAAATACCATTGTTATAATAACAAATCATACAAATATACCACAGTCTATTGATAAGTATACTTATCGGATCTCATAAACTGCTTATATCCACGACTTATTTAATACAGGTACAGAAATTAAATTCTTACGAAGTTTTGGAAAATATAACAGCATTAAACAAAGGAATAGATTTTGCTGAATAAATTCCAAGCCACTATCACTTCCTTTTCCTTGAACAGAAGAAAATGATCTTCCCTTGTAAGTCAGATCCGTTCTTCCACGGTTATATGTTTAAACCAGCACGGTTCGCTTTAACAAAACATGTGTTGTGTAGCAACGGAATCCGATACACACGCAATCTGCATCAACTGCAGCATACAGAATGCTTCAGAAATTAGTGAAACATAATATTTACTAAATTGGTTAACCAAAGCACTAAATTAGCCTTGGTCTTGGGAATGGTCGTTAAAACCTTTTCCCGAACCACAGCTTTTGCGTTATTCTTAGTTCCCCACTACGGCAATCCCTCTTGAAGTGACCAGTCTTACCACACTTCCAACATTCCAACTTAGGTTTCTTGTTGGAACCCGAACCAATACCGTGTTCTTTATAATCACGTTTCTTTCCTTTGTTTTGTTTGTTGTTTTTATTTTTACCCTCTTCTGCCATGTTCACAGAAGGTCCAGTAACTTCTTTACCCTTGCCCTTGTCACTGTCTTGCGCCCTTAGAGATTCCTCTATAAAATATTGACAAGTGTACTACCAAGTTGGAACCAATAGGACAAATCGTTCTTATACCATGTTTCAAAGTATGTTTGAAATACTCCAAGGAAGAGGACAACTTATATATTTAACTTGAAACAGGATGTATGGATTTATCCATTTTTCAAAGCCAATGTGAGTGTATTGTCCAAGGATCCTAAGGAGTTCATTATATTGTTCCATGACCGGTCTAGAATCGACCATTTTGTAATTGTTAAAATTATCTAACGAAGGAATTTATTTAACTAGAAGAATCTCTTCCTGTACTTGGATTAGTGAATCCCAAAACTCCTTAGCCGATTCAACATTGTATTTACATCAAAAAGAGAATCAGACATACCATTCAATATATGACCCCTGCATATGTAGTCATCATTCTCCCACTTTGCCCTTATCCTTATTTGCTTACAATGTTGCATCTTCAACAATTACGGCGGTGCTGGTGTAACGTCAACATAAACACCTTGACGTTAGTCCAAATTGAAGTGCATTTCTTCTTTGCAATGTCTAAAGTCATGCCCTCAAACTTGTCCAATTTCTCCAAGTTCGTTGTCATAGCTTTCACGTATTCCAGCCATGATCAACAAAATACTTTATACGTTGATTTAGTTATTTAGAGTGTGTGTGATAATCTAGATAACTCGTTCATATCATGTTAACAAGTCCATCTTCCGTTATAAAGTATTTTGAACCCTTATCAAATTGCCTCGGTTGCACAAAAATCTCTATCGATGATAATTATAAGGAGTATAGCAATTTATGTTCTAGGCACAAGAATCATAAATCAAGAACAATGAAGGAATTGTATTTGTATTTTTCGTTCTATTCAATGAAACTAATAAATCAAGAGTCTGTGTGTGAGTAAATGCCATTAGAAGCTGTATGATTCCCCTACAAATCCATGTGGTATTAATCTGTGGAAGATCAAACACACCGCTTCACCTTTTTCTCTTTAGGGTTCCTCGAAAACACACAGTAATTCATTTTTTTTATCCCCCATCAATCTTATTATTATAATGTCGTTCAATCGTTATTGTAATGTCGTTTAATCGTTATTTGTCTAATTGATGCAAAATTGATGTCAATTTGATATATATGTTTCATGAATTAATTTAATTTGATTTAATTATATAGTTAGGGTTTTTTTCAAAATGTGTTTGTTTGTTTGTTTATTTATAAAATTATGCCCTTTTCCACTGATTGGAATGATATCCATTACTAAATTGGCTCCAATTTTGGCATTCGTATGTGGATTTACTACTCATTTGAATTTACTAATTTGGCATTCAGATAAGATTAAAATGGTGATTGAGGATTTGAATTTACTAATTTGGCATTCAGATAAGATTAAAATGGTGACTGAGGGCCAGGTTTTGGAGCATGTGATTAGGAAAGGGGAGGATCAAGAGCTTTCCATGTTTGCGTTTTGGTGCCTTCGACTTTCAAGCATACTACTATTCTAGTTTGTATTCGAATCAGGGTCCGGGATCAGGTAACACACCAATTTCATTACCCACGAACATGTTAGAAACATGGTTTTCTTTTGAATGCTCATAAAGTTTTGTAGGGCTCAGGTTTGGATTTTAACTTTTGCCTTTGTTTTTATAGGCGTGTCTAATTCGTATGATTTGAGAGGCGGTAAAAGGCAGATGAATCCCTACCGAATGATGAACGACTGAACGAGCATCATGTGCATCTGTGAAAAGGTATGGTGTGTGTACATCAGTTTGTTTACTTTCCTTTCATCATTCACATGTTTCACAAAGGGTGTCGTTGTTGGACTTCCTTTTTCGGCCTACATGACTTTTTCCTGATTAATAGATGGTTATTTGAATTTCCGTTTAAAGTGAATTACCTTTCCTGTTTGCCTGATTATTGCAGCTTTCAAGTCATGATCATAAGCTTTCTGATAGGATTCTCATATTAATCAGCTTTAGACTAGGTAGGTAGTTCCATTCATTTTTGTATATCCATAAATTAGTTTATGTTTAGTTGCTGAAATTTGTGCATATAGACATATATTGAAGCATAAATTCATTTTCTAGATCAAGAAGCATAAAGATTTGCGCGAGTGAAAAATGCACCGCTTCATGCTTCAACAGGTTGGTATCCTAGAAATGTTGATCTCGGTTTAGAAAGGTATGCATAGGTGTTAGCCTCAATTTATTGAGTCGAACAAGGAAGCTCGGTCACTCAACGATGGAGCTTCGGTCTTTAATTAGTTAATGTTGTA
>BQNB010078940.1:0-30399 GCA_026074375.1 Tanacetum coccineum
GACACAACAAGAGCATTGTGTTTGTTTTGAGAGTGTAAAGTCAAGCACATCTCAGCCCTTTAAAATCCTTGATGCCCAAGCCGAGTGCTCACAGCCATTGATTGGTTTTTGTGTGGGTTTGGATTGCCAACATGGCAATCCCATGTGGGGTGTGGGGTTATGGATTTGGAGAGGTTTGGATTGTTATGGGAAGTCAAACGAGGGTGATAGAGACAGGGGTGGGGTATGGTGGTTTTGGCGGGAATCACTTGGTAGGGATATACAGTAGTTTAAAAACTGTGTGAGGAAAGTTTGGGGTTTGGGCAATTTCAACCCCTCAAAGATATATATATCATTGCATCCATGGTCATTGTTGTTAAATAACTTTGAGGACTTGGCAGAAATAGTCCCCAAGAGTTATAACACTCTTTGCACCCGTGGTCCTTATGGTTATAAGTCTTAGGACTTGACAGCTTTGGTCCTTGGAGTATAACTTTGGCATTTAGGCAGTTTTCACCCTTGTCTTTATTTTTCTCTTTTCCTCTTTAAATATAAGTTTAGGGTTTGGCAATTTTAACCCTCAAGCTTATATTTCTTCACATGTTGACTTTTGGATTTGTCGGGGTTGACTTGGGTTGACTTTTCCATTCTTGGACTTGGATTTTGACTTTGTCTTTTCCTTGCTTTTTCATTCCGAGTCCGGTTTTGTCGATTTGGCTTTGTTTTTCGTCCTTTTCTTAAATATCCGTTCCTGCACAATACAATTAGCAAAACAAGCGTATATTTGGCATTTTAAGTCCGTTTTTGGTTATTTTAGCTCGTTTTTAAAGGTAAAAGGTATGTGTAATTAAACACATACCAAAATCCCCCATACTAAGGTATTGCCGTGTCCTCACGCAATGTTATGAAGTAAACATTTACGAAAACTAAGAATCTCAATCCCCCTCGACTAATAACTTTGAAAAGTAGCTAAGTGTTCGTCAAGGGAAACTAAAGAATCAAAAGCTTCGACAAGTCCCGTTTTCACCATTTTTTATCTATACACTAACTATCCCTAATATTTTTGGATTTTCCTTTTTCTTTTCTCGACTTCCTGTTTGACTTCCTTTATTATATCAACATTGGGATCATAGAATGAGAAACGCCCATAGAATAATCTACGGATGTCCTGACGGATAAATTCATCGTCCCCGATTTTTCACTAGTTCCAAACCAAGCAATTAAACAAGATCATTTGTCAATATAAGTCTAAATGCTAAGCACTCATACTTATGACTTGTGAACTTTTAACTCCCAACATGAATATATGATTTAAATGTGTGTACTCATTTCAACTCAATCATAGATCAACTTATTTCCATAGTCGTAATTCAAGATGAATCATGACTCAAAGCAACAACTTATTAGGACCTTGTAACTTGATTTTAAAGAACGAGATTTTAACTGTAGAACTTTTTGCAACATCTTCATCATTATAATCATAAGTTCTTAAAGCTAGGAATGCGTTGCTTAGTTTGAACACCTACCTAGGCCTCGCTCCCTAGTAGGATATCACAACCAACGACCGGTGTTCTTAGTTTGAAAACCCACCCCGTTGCTAGCGTAGTGGGAAATCACATCAACACCTTCTTCCTAATATGGCTAAGGATAAGTGTCTTAGTTTGAACCCTCACCTAGACCTCGCTTCCTGGTGAGATATCACAACACACCAAATCCTTAGAAGTAAAGATGTCTTAGTTTGAACCCCCACCTCGTGGTTAACGGAGTGGGATATCACGACACATCTTTTACTTGCTCCATATAATCAAATGTATGCTTCATTGGCAAAATTTCAATATTCATGCATTTTTGCATTCATACTTCATTCATGCTTCTTTGGCATTTTAACTTTCGAATTTATTAAGAACAGAAAAATCTCGTTTTAAAGAATTAAGTTACAAATTTGAAGCTTTTTCTAAAAACATCGATTGACTTAGTTAAACTGAATTGAGCACGTATGATTAGGTGAATTAGAAAAGTAAGGGGAGAAAAGCACAAGTTACTCTTATAAGTTTTAAATGAATCTTGCTCAGCACATTAACTTATATTAACTCTATCACTTCTTGTTTTAACCTTACTTAAAATTCGAAGCATCGAATTCGTGAACAGCTTTTAGCCTACAATTGTTTGTAAGTTGAGGAAACTAGCTAGGGCTCAACACGCTTCGATTTCGAGTCAAAATTATTTCATTTAACCCATTAGGAAGTCAAATCTGTGACAAAACCAACTTATTTTTTAATTTTCGAAATTTTTAATTTTTTTCATTATTTTGGTTATTTTATTTTTGCAGAAAATTTGGTAGGTTAAAACGGGTTATGTGATAACAACGTGCAGGAAAAATCAAATCGAGATTTCCCCCCCCCCCATATAAACTTATAAAACATCGTCCTCGATGTTTCAAAGGGTTCTACGTAAATCTAAGGCCGCTTTATGAAGTGTGCCAAAGATAAACGTTTAGTCGATTAGAATTGGATAGCTGAATTCCCATAAAAAAGAAGCTGAGGATGTGAAGCTCGAGTTAAAATGAACAGACTCGAGAGCCTTCATAATACGGAATACCTGGCCATACAATACAAAGCACACAAAACATGGACGAACACGGTGTAAATGAAAATTATAAGCTTCCTCACACAAAAAAACATTATTTATTACATTATACGGATAAGCATGGGGTTGTGCCTCCCACGAGCGCTTTGTTTAGTGTCCCGCGCTTGACCGTCCCCCGAATTTATTGTCATGGGACCGTTTTTGGAGATCCGGGGACAACTCGGTTGGACATTCCCCTTCCAAGAGTAATGTTTTGATACGATGACCATTACTTTAAGTTGGGGCCCGTGAGTTTTTGAGATAGCTGCGGTGCCATTAAGGAAAAAACTTGGAAACGGTGAATGGTCCAGACCTAGGGGATTTCAATTTGTTCCCCACAGAAAATCTTCAGTTCTAGAATTGAAGAGGAGGACTGACGATCACAACGTTTGGAAAACACTGTGGTTTTTGGTCTTAGATCGTGTATCTCTTGGTTTTCTCTTTATGAAATTCAAGGTTCTCGTAAGCCTGTGTTCACGAAGTCATTTTTAGTTCATTCAGTTGAACTTTCCTGTGATCACCCGCAGTTTGAACATCAAAATTTGTTGTTGAGGGCCCTGTAAGTGGCTTTGTGCTCTAAGCTCGATGGTAGATGACTTGCCTTCCCGTACAAAGTTTAGTGGAGAACACCCGTTGGGTGTTTTGTACGCTGTCGCGGGAAGGCCAATAAGAGCATCATCTAATTTGTCGACCAGGAAGGCACGATTTTCTCCCACGGTTCTCTAAGAATACGCTTTAAACCACGATTGACACCTAAACGTGCCACTTGTTTGTGGGTGTTACGCGGTGGAGAGACGATGAGTTCACTCATACTTAAGCAATGACTTTTGTAAATTGGTCATTGCAAAAGTGAGTTCCGCGAATCACTTATGATAGCGCGGGTGCACTCAAATCGAGAGAGAGGTTTCAAAAATTTTGCAAACAACTCGGGCTCATCATTGGTGGGGATCGCTTTGCTTCAAAAACTCATTTTGACAAATAAGTCAACAGCCACGAGTATGTATTGTTCCTCTTGAAGCCTGGTGATCGGCCCCATAAAATCAATGCCCAGATGTCAAGATTTCGCAAATTGGCTGGAGTTTTGTGGCATTCTCACGTTGCGTAATTTTCCTTGACGTTGACAAATGTCACAAGGGTGACAAATGTCAAAGGGGTGACAAAAGTCACTATGGGATATCCTTGTAGATGGGATTTGGGCCAATAGAATCCTGAATCGAAGATTTTCTGGCTGTGTAATTGGCACCTTAGTGCTCCCCCAGTAGGTTCCACTTGTGGCAAGCTTTGATTGTCTAAGCTTCTTGCCCAGAAACACCAACATCTATCACCTGATCAGCACAGTTTTTAAACAAAAAAGGAAGTTCATCCCAGAAATACTGCTTGGAAATCCTGAAGAATTGTATTTTTTTGTCTGGGATGTCATTCCCTTTGATAACAAATTTCCGCATGGTAATTTGCAAAATCTGCCAACATGGGGTACTTTCTCTTTTAAGGATCAATAGATCCAGGGTTTCAGAGGAAAATGCCTCATTTATTTCCTTGTTTGAGCTTGTCTTGGTGGGATTTTCCAGTCTTGAAGATGTCTTGCAGCAAGATTTCAGCGCCTTTTTTGTCTCGAATTTCAAATGTCAAATTCTGTGCAATAAGATCCACGCATGAGTCATGCCATTAGCATTCCTTTCTTGGGGCAAGAGATACTTGATGGCAGAGTTGGTCAGTATACACCTATGCTTTTGGACTGACAGATTGAAACGAAACTTCTCAAAGCATCACATACAGCAAGTAAAATTCCTTTTCAGTAGGAGTGTAATGGAGTTTGAGCCACAGTTCTTTTAGTCTTGCTAGCATATTGCTTATAGGTTGGAAATGCTTGTTTTTTCTTTGGGCCCGAGGGATGCCCCAATGCGAAGTCGTAGCATTCGCACATCAGTTCAAATAGGCAAGTCCCATCGGAGCAATTAAGACGGAGCACAGTCAGTTTTTCTTTTGAGTGGATAAGGAATCGTTACACTCTTCAGAAAAGAAAAAAAGGGAGTCTCTTTTTTCAAAGCAAATGAGTCAGAGGACGAGGCAATTTTGGAAAAGTCTGAAATGATTTGTCGAGTAAAAAACCGGCAGTGCCCAAGGAAAAAACTTACGGACACTTTAACAGACGTCGGATGAGGGAGTTTAGCTATTACTTCGACTTAGCTCTATCACCTCAAGTCTAGACTTAGAAATTTTATGTCGAGCACAATATGCCTTCCCACCATGAAATGGCTCTTTTCCAGTTTAAAGAATTGGTGTCTTCACACCGTTTCAGCATTCTTTTCCAAATGGGTTGGACGTGAGAAAGAGTATCCAAGACGAATCGTATACATGACTACTTCCATCGTTTTTCTATATATCGTGGAAGATTGCCATCATACATCTTTGGAATGTGCCTAGGAGCATTGCATTAGCCCAAATAGGCATAGCGACGATAGGCAAATGTTCCGTGTTTTGGGCATGTGAAGTTGTCTTTTCTAGATTTTTGGGTCAATTGGGATTTGAAAGTAACCCGAGAAGCATCGAGGAAACAGTAGTATTGTTTCCTGTAGTCTTTCGAGCATTTGGTCCATGAATGGTAATGGGACAGTGTCTTTCGTGGTGGCTTCGTTAAGTTTTCTGTAATCAATAATATCGCCATCCCGTGACCAATCGGAGTAGGAATCAGCTCTTTCTCATTCATTTGTGAGACAGTCATTCCTCCTTTTTTAGGTACACAGTGTACCGGGGCTCACCCAAGGGTGTCAGGATGGGGTAAATCAATTCAGCGTCAAGAGTTTTTCAACCTCCTTTTTGATAACATCGTGAATTTTTGGATTTACCACATTCTCTGATTTGCACAGATGGGGGGCCTTCATAGTCCTCTTTCCATTAGAATTTTGTTGAGTACAATAATTCTGGGCTAACACCACTTATATCGGAGGAGTTTCTCAAGCGATGGCTTGCTTGTGGGACTTAAGACCTTCAGCAGGGTGCTTTCCTTTTCCTCATCTTTTTTTTTTATAAAAAGTCTTTAGCAATTATGGACAGGCAAATTGTCGTCACCCTTCTAAAATGCGTATTCAAGATGGGGTGGATTCCTTTAGTTCAACCTCGGGGGGTCTCATCAATGGAAGGTTCACCGGTTTTAGCTTCACAGTAGATTGAGTTCTTTCCAATCTTATGGCATATATTGTTCTTGATTTGGGAGGGGGTCGTGGTGGTTTATGTTCAAATTGCTTCTAGAATCAGGATGTCCCCCTCAGATCCTGATAAGTAGGATCAATTCAGGTGAAGTTGGAATCATCTTCTAGGAGCAAGAATCGAATTGCTCTTCAAACAAGAGAAAGTCACTGTCCCAGAAAGGAGTGAGATTTGGAGAAGCAGTAGTAGAGTAGAGACAATAGGCTCAAAAATATGGAGTGGGATTGCCCTCTGATCAATTTGAAAATCCTAGGACCTCTTGAGAATACTCATCACAAAGCCATATCGTGACGTCGATTTGTTGGGAGTATATGGTTGTATCAGCTGTGTATTTGGAAGTTTGGTCCAGTTGAATGTGATCGGCTTCTTTGCCATTCACGAAGGGTAATCTGCTTTTATAAACATCTATCAAAGGATGGACTTGTTTTTCAAGAATACACTCGCCCAAGAATTAAGGGAATGGGGTCTGGTTCAAATCAAACAAACTACGAAGTCACAGCTGGAAATTGAATTTTCCACATTTTATAAAGACATCTTCAGCGATTCCGATTGGTTCAGTGATTGAAGGACTCGGCTAGCTCTAGCGTCCATGACAAGTTGGGTCAATCAGAAAGAGATAGATTTTCCATCCAGAATAAGGATGAGATTAATGCTGCACCAAGATCGGCCAATGCGTTGCATGTAGTAATCCCCGTAAATTCACATGGAATCAGAAATCGGCCAGGGTCTCCAAGTTTCTTTGGTAACTTGTTGAGGATGACCGCTGAACAGTTCTCATTTAAAGGAGTCCTTGCCAATTCGCTTAATTTTTCCTTGTTTCCAATCAAGGTTTTTAAAGTCGTAGCAAACTTAGGCATGAGCATCAAGGCATCGGATAAAGCTAATCTTGAAACTTAAATCTCTAAGATTTCATAAATTTCTCGATTTAATCGGTAGCTTTTTCCTTGCGCCTTTTCATCATTTCTTCGTGATGGATATTAAAATAATGGAATTGAGCTTTAGAACTGGAGTAACAACAGGGGCACATTGGGTCTGGATTTGGATTACGGAGTTGAACTTGAAACAACAGGAGGTTGGAGCGTCTTGGGTTGCTTCCGTTATTAGCGGGGAGGCCATGTTGTCCTTGTTTCGTCACCTCGATGTCATGATGACTGCTTTCGTCTTGGTTGTTAAACACCACTTCGGGTAGTGATACCTTTTAAATCTTCCTTAGGGTTGTTTTAAACTGTGTTACCAGAAGAGTTCCCGAAACCGGAAAGTAAGAAGCTGTATTAGCAGTAACAAAATTTTTTTTGAAGGCATGTCAAGTCAAAATTTGCATTTGGGATTGAGTTTTGACCCTTGGTTTTTTTGCAGGTGTTTCTCAAAACACTGCATCATTGGCTTTGTCTTGTTCGGTACATATCTTTCAAAATCTGTTTGTTGACACACCGTGTGTTTTGAGGAGCAGGTCCTTGATGAGCTATGGTTGATTAAACTACTGGTTGATGAACGGTGGTCGCATAATCTGAACCCCCATTGGTTGAAATTGTTTCCTCTGTTTTTGATTTGAAGATATTTCCTCGATGAAAATGTTTTGATTATTTGCATGAGGATTCTGAAACTGGAGGGGGGAAAACCAGAGGTCGAATTTGATTTGAGAACGGAGGTCGATAACCAGAATTAGCTTGGTTGAAATCTGGCCGCAGGGCTGGGACACATACTCTTGGATATTGTCAGGGTACATGTTGTATTGGTGTGGACAGTAGTTTTGATAGAGAATTGACCCCCCCCAATGGTTTACACAAACTTTGTTCAACCGCTTTTTACGGGGTGGGGAAGCTGGGGTTTGGTATTTCTTTCTATCGAGAAATTTAATGCTTCTCGGAAACCATGTCTTTGAGTTTTCCAAGCAACATCAGATGATGACTTGCTTGGTTGGGAAGAGCTTGTACCAATTTTAGGCTACAACAGCTTTGTTTTTGACTGACGTACCTTAGACTTGCTCTCGATAATTTTTAAAACATTCTCGAGGCTTTTTGTCTTAAGTAGTTACCACCAGACAGCAGGGTTCAATGAATCTTGATCCATTTGAATTTTAGGGGCATTATTTAGAATCGTATCGAGTTGATGCCAAATTCTGAAAAAACCAGTGTTGAGCGGCCATCCCCTTTAAAAGATAATTGAAACGATCCAAGCTCATAAAACGTCTCATCATAATTTGCTGAAAATTCTCGGTAGTTCATTTCTGAGATTTGTAGTTTTAGAGGGCGGGGATGTATTTGGTAATAAATTTCGAAACAAGTTCATCCCATGTTGTTCAAAATAGACGAGGGGGGTTCTTTTCTTAGCCAAATACGGGCTGCCCTTTCCAGGAGAAAACGGGAAAAAAGCATAAGTATTAACGACGTATTTGGTACGTTCGGAATCGTCATTGTAGGACTTGATCTTGTTAGAAATATTCGGATGTGAGCTGGTGGGTCCTCTTTTATCATGCCAAAAATTGCTTGTTTTGGACCAAGATTCAGAAGACCTTGCTTGATTCAAAAGTTATTCGCGGTGAATTTCAGGTAATAACTATCGCATCCTCGTAAACCCTCGGTGGGTGCTGTCGAGCAAATTGCGCCATAGTACGGATTATCAGCCATCGCAACTAATGGGATAAGGTTGATCAGGTTTCTCAAGGTTAGAGATTCAACAGAAGTTTGTCGAACTTGTGCGTAGGGGTTTTTCGACGTCTACGGGCTTGAGAACGATGTAGTGCGCATGCACCAAAATAGGAGTACAAAAGGAAAAATTTTCCACTTTTTTTTTTTTTTGGTTTTTCTAAAGATTTGATTCACAATTTTGATTTTTTTAACGGACAATGAGATAGGACAACTTAAAACCAAAATAATCAGTTACTTCACGGTTAGCTTCTAAAACGATTAAAACTCACAGGTGAGGGAGGTAGTTAGAGGAATAGCGCGAAGCTTATTTCTCTTTGGGTCGTAGTTCCTAGGACACAAACCCTCCTTATACCCCTTTATAGTTTGTTCAACTTTCCAAGGTGAGCGTACGTCGTAAGCGACACAAAAGGCAAGGTTTTTGAAATCTTTTTGTTCGAATTGGGTAACCAACAAGTTCACGGACTTATTATGATAATACCTCAGTTGAGAATATTATATTTTGGTGTTTTACCAATTTGTGAATTTTATTTCTTTTTTATTATGGAAATGTTTTTATTGTTTTTGGTTTTTTTTTTTTTTTTCTTTTATACTGATAATTATACTAAAAAAAGAAATGAAAAATATTTTTGTACTTTTTTTTTTGTAATAAAAGAAATTATTAACAATTTCAAAAACCCAATTGATCAAACGTACGATCACCGTTTGCACAGCCGCCCGGCAACGGCGCCAAATATTGATCGTGCCGGATTTCACACCGTAAATATATATATTATATAACAAAATATAAATATATAAAGAAGGGTAAAAACAGCCAATCTATGATACTACCGAGAAGGTAGTTATAGGGCTTTCTCGGGTCGTAAATCCCCCACGAGGCTGGAAATGGTAAATCGATTACGATCGAAGATTTGAGTTTTTGAAGGAAAGGATGGTTTGGTGAAGTGAAAAGTAAAGATTAAACAATAACGGACTAAAACGTTTAAGAAAAACCTAAAATTATGGAATTTAACTAGAAAAACAAAAGCCCGAATCCCGGACATAAAGGGGGTGAAAACCTAAAACCTTTAATAAAACCCTACGGAAAATTTTGTCACTTCTAAAACTACTTCTACGGGCAAATAACGAAGAATGAAAAAGACTAGTACCGAAAACGGAGTTCGTTTGACCCAAAAAAACGATCAAAAACAAAAAAAAACCCGTACCCGGAACCCGGTTCTTTAAACGACAAAAATTTGTAATAAAAATGGACCCTACGAAAAAATTTTATATCTTTTCTACAAAACGAGAGTGAATATAAAAAGAAAAACATTTTCTAAAAAAAGCAAAATATTTTTTTGATAATTTTTGTATTTTTTATGAATTAAATAACTTTTATCTAAATTAAAATATAAAAAAATATTAAACGTTTACAAAATAATTCTGAAAAAATTTATACAAAATACTAGATCGCTTATAAGGACAACTACGAAAAATAAAAAAAAAACCATCTGCTTATACTATAAGCCCCCGAAAATAAGCTTCCACAGCTTATGGGTCTTATGAGGAGTTTTTTAAAACATATATAAATATGTTTGCCCTTGATGGTCTATAACGAAAAAGACCCAAGGGCGCACGTGGTTAAGTGTGTGTGGATAAAAGGGGATTGTATTGCTTGGTCGGGTTTCGAGGTCTTGTCACCCGGACCAAGTTATCTTTCCCCCCACCCTTTTTTTTTTTTATAAACTCTTGGGGTAGAAAGTGTACAAATCTAAATAAAGGGTAGGCGGGCTTAAACCTTTATTAATTTTACACTTGTGTGGAAAATGTGTTGAAGAAAAAAAGGGTAAACCCTACACTATGAGAAAAAAGTTTGACAAAAAAACCCTACGACATGTCTTATTTTTTTGGCTTATTTAAAAAGTGATTTTTAGCAAAAAATCAAAACTACAAAACTTTATTAAGGGGTTATTGCTACACAAACTTTAACTAATGCACCTTTCACTTTATGAAAAAGAATTAAGCTTTAAAAATAGCTTTAATTTTTGACAGAAAGCTTTAAGAAGCTTTAAAAGCCAAACAAAATATACAAGTCTTTTTACTACTTATGGTTAATAACTAAGCTAAAGGTTTAAAAATAAGCAAAAAGGCTTAAATAACTTAAATAAGCTTAAAGGGGAAGGAAAAGCTAAACTAATAGTTGTGGGGAGAAAAGGGCTTAAGTGACAGAAGAAACATGAGATAAGCTTACAAAAGCTTAAAATTGCTTAAGACCTTGAACAACTAAGCTAAAGAAAAAAGGGAAATAAGACATTAACTATTAACTTGACCTAAAAACCACTAGGACACAATTTGGTCTTATGGGATAAGATCAATAAGCTAGAATCAACATTAAAAGCAAATCCTACAGCCTAAGGGATTTCAAAAACAGCCAAGAGGCATGTTTTGGGCTTAAAAATGAGCACACAAATATGCTTATCAAGGGGCTGAGCTTTTTTTTTTTTGGAGGGCTTATTGAGAGCCTTGTGGACTCTCTAAATAAGCCCAAAGACTTGGGCTTTAGAAACTCAACAAGACAGGAGACAAAGGGCTTAAATTTCCCCTTTGGCACCAGGGGAGGTTGTTTAAGATTAGCTTTAGTAGCTTATTTGACAGCTTGCTAAAAGCTGTAAATAAGCTCCCTAAACAATTAAAATAGACTTCATACAGATGGAGTATTGATAGCAAATTAGGACTTCGTTGCACTCACTTTTTAGCTTTGGAAAAACTTTTTACTTTGCTTATTTTTGGCTGTGAAAAAGGACTCTTGGCTTTTTTACAAACTGTGACAATGGGACATTGGTGAGTTTTGGACGTTATAAAGTCAAGGGACCAAAGCTTTTTAACAGCCTTGTTTAGAACACTAATAACACACACTTTTTGATGCTTAAATCCAAACTCACAATGTGCTTAATCAAATAAGCATTGTGGGTTACTCATAAATCTCACAGTTATAAAATATGGATTTAAAAAATTTGGAGCAGAATTTAAAATGAAAAAAAGCTTTTAAAAACAGCTTATAGTGGAGCTGTAAAAAACTTAAGCTAAAACCAACCTCATGGTCATAACCCATGCCAAAACCTGTTTTGACCCACTTTAAGGCTTATGCCAAACACCCCTTTAAAGACTGATTTTGGACTTAAAAGCTTAATAAAATGAAAATAAAACTATGAGATTGAGACAGTTAACTAAATAAGCATAAAATACATGAATAAGCAACAATGAAACAAGAAATAAGATGGAATAAGCTTAAAAAGTGAAATGACTAAATAATAGCTAAATTCACTAGAAATTTGAAAAACTTGCACAATGGAAATTTAAACTACAACACCCATTTTTTCTTGACTAATAAGCTATAATAAGCATAAATAAGCATATCTAAAAGAAAAATAAGCAAAGATAAGCTAAAAATAAGCTAATGTTAAAAATGACTTAAAATTGGAAAATGAGAACTTACAAGGCCCTTTGCTCTAAACAAGGGTAATTAAGCTGTCAAAAGCTTATTCTACAAGCTCCAGCTTATTGAAAATAAGCTGGTATTGTCCATAAGCCCATCCAAATTTGGCTTATCATCCAATTTCACAAGCTTTGGTGTTTTTGAGTGAATTTGTGAAGTAAAGTCCAAATTTTCTTAGCTTATTGACTTGTTAAGTTAACTAGTTTATTATTAAGCTGTGTGGGAGAGCTTTTGAACATTTTGAAATGAAAATAAGCAATGACCGTGAAAAACAATAAACTGATATAAAATTCCAAAAACTTCAACTTTTCATTAAATGATAAAAAGGGTACATGGAAAAGTAAATAAGCTATAATTAACTTGAAATAAGCATAAATTAAGCTGAATTAAAAATTGATTAACTAAAAAAAACATAAGATGATTTTCGGCTAACACTATTGCTCTATTTATACTACAACTAAGTCTTCAGCTCTTCTCCTTTGTGCTTTTTCTGTGAGAGGACTCAATAAGCCAATCCCAGCCCTTAATAACCCTTGTGCTACTTCAAATGAATTAAGCCACTTGATTCGGCCAACTTTAATGGATAAAAAGGGGGACTTGCCAGCTTGAAAGGGGTGGTTTTTGGTGGAAGTTAGTGGAGGAGGGGGGAGATGAATATCTATGGTGGTGGTGAAGATTCATGGGGTAAAACGGGGTTAAACAACCCGTGAGTTGTTTGGGGGGGGGGGGGGGGGAACGAGCGGGAAAGGTGGTTTGGATGTGTAACAGAGTAAAAGTTTTACCATTTGGCAAAAATGACCCCTCAAGGTTATATCTTTCATTGCATACATGGTCCCTGTGGTTATATAAACTTTGGCGGGATTGGCAAAACAAGTCCCCAAGAGTTATATTAACTCTTTTTCACCCACAGTCCCTTTGGGGGTACAATTTTAGGGGGGGGGCAAGAACTGCCCCACTACTTGTTACTTGCGAAAATTGCCACAAAATTACCCTTCTCTTTTCTTTTCCTCTTTTCCTCTTTATAAATAAGTTAGGGTTTGGCAAATTTCAGCCCTAGACTTATATTCTTAGCTTTGGCCCATGTGGGTTGATTGGTTGATTTGACTTTTGACTTTTTGATGGATTGACTTGCCGGCTTTGGATTTGGCTTTGTCTTTCCCAGTCTTTTCCATTCCGAGTCAGTTTTGTCGTTTTGGCTTTGTTATTTCGTCCTTTTCTTGGTTATCCGTTCCCGACAATACAATTAGCCAAAAACAAAGCGTATATTTGGCATTTTAAGTCCCGATTTTGGTTATTTTAGCTGGTTTAAAGGTAAAAGGTATGTGTAATTAAGCACATCCAACGCCCTATAAAAATGAAGCACAAAGCCCCTTTCAGGCACCTTAATGGACTACTTCAGAAGCTAGAAATTAGACAGTAGTATATGCCAAGACTACCTAGAACCAATTTGAAAAGACTAAGCCGACTACCTATGGATAAAAGGTTTGCTTTCCTTCCGAAAACCTAGTCAACCTTGTTCCTTCCTAAAAACGAATAAGGTGCCATCACATACCTTAAAAAGTATAGAGTCAAAGGAACAATACCACTTGATGAAGATGATTTATTGTGCATACACGCTAGCCCCATAAACCATTAGTTTGATCACCATTAACTATCTCTACCGCTTCATTCCCCAATGGATCGATTTCACCACTTCCACCTATAAAGCACCCAACCATCTCCACTTTATAAAGAGAACTATTTAAGACTACCCACACCTAAACCTCCTTTATCAAAAGAAGCTAGAATATTCGACCATTTAATCCAAGCTAGCTTATTTTTTATCCTCGGAGATACCTTAAAAAATGAAGCACAAAGATTTTAGGCACCTTAATGACCGCTTCAGAAGCCTGGAAATAGACAAGTAGTATATGCCAAGACTACCTAGAACCAATTTGAAAAGACTAAGCCGACTACCTATGGATAAAAGGTTTGCTTTCTATCCCGACAACCTAGTCTTAAATGATCAATCAATTCCTTCCAATTGACAATGCGGCTCATATTCAAACCTACATGCAAACCAAGATAAGAAAAAGGAAAAGAACCAGCTGCACAACTTGTTCCAACAGTCATTCGATCAACCTCACTCAAATAAACCGATAACATTAAATAGTTTATAAATTTGGTATCAAAGTCCCAATTGAAATGCTCATAATTGTTATAATTATGGTTGAAATGTATACTTAATTGCTTTTTATTTTGTTTGTAGGAAATTATGAGCCTTGGAGCAGAAAGACACGGGAATTAGATTGATGAATACAAAAAATGCACAAAGTACAGATTCTAGGAGAAAACTACAACGTAGTTGCCTCGATGGGACTACACCGTAGCTCAAAGATTGACCAAGCCCTAGAAGGAACTACGGCGTAGTCCAGCTCTTAAGCTACAACGTAGTTATCATGAGTCATTTAAGGATATGCGTGCTAGGCATAACTATGACGTGGTTTACCTCTTTTGCTACGCCATAGTTAAAATTGACTTTTAAAGGAAAGCTACATCAGCAAACTATGACGTAGTTCCACACATATGGCTACGCCGTAGTTAGGTCGAAAAGTATAAATAGAGGCCACTAACCTGCACATTCGTATCATTCAACCAGAGGGTTTTTCAGAGATATCTAGGGCTTCTTATAGGAATTGGATGGAATATGGCCACATTCATCACCTAGTTTCAAGGAGAAATTGCTTTTAGCATTCTTTGTGTTAATCATTCAATCACATAGTTGTAAGGATCATAAAGTACATTCAATCCAAGAATGTCTTCCATTATGATCTTATGATATCTATGTATGAGGAGTTAGCACTTTAGCGTGCTAAACTAGTTATGATGTTTGTTATAGTTGATTATGCTAGTTCCCTGTTGATTTATCGTTTATTTGGAGTATCCTTATTGCCTGTAGCATATCCTCGAGTTTAGGTTGTGTTGAAGGTCGTGTAGATTATTAAGCTTTTTATTAGGCTTATTAACTAAATTACGGGTTAACAAGATACCAGGAATAAGGATGCATCTATTCTTAGTGTAGCGATTGCCCAAATCACCGTCTACAGTAATTTAGACACTTATAGAGCACGAGAAACTCTTCTAGGAGGGTTTATAGTCGAGAAGTGGGATTATTGTGTGACAACTGTGCTTTGAGCAGGTTAGTCAAACCGTTGGTATTGACTTGAGCTTCATTATGTGTTTTAATAATTATGTGTTTATGTGATCTTATGTGAGTTGGTTACAAATCCATTGAGCGTGATCATCTCGTGGTGATTGAAATTATGGTTGCTATGGATATTTCATTATGTTCAAATTTTAGTGACAATAAAATGATGGTAAAATTTTATGTGTGTATGTATTTATATGTATGTATACATATTTAGATAATAGGAATTCGCGAGGATATAAAATTTGGTTTAGAAATTTAGTTAGTAAAATTTTAGTATTATTAAGTTGGAAAAATTAAGTATGAAGTGAAATTATTTTTTAGGTATTTAAAACTAGTTTTATTTAGAAGGATGTCTAAATAAATAAAGGTTTTTATAAAAATAACAAAATTAAAGGGTTTTTGTGTAAATAATAAATAAAAAAATAAAATAAAAATAAAAAGGGTGAAGTTCGGCCGGATAAAAGGAAAAAAAACAAACTTTAGTCCAACTATGATTCATATTTGGTAATTATCTAAATCTTTTTCTTTGCACTATAAATACAATCCCCTCACCCCTATTTATTAAAAAAACCGAACGAACCAAGAGCAGAGGAAAAAAAGATTTTTTTATTCAAGATCAATTTGGTGATTTAAGGTTTCAAGAATTAAGGATCAAGGTATGTTTAAAAACTTTAACTGTTTTAATTTTCTTTTTAATTCATGTAACAATAAATGATGAATAAATTAAGGTTTCATAAAATATGTAAATTAATGATTTTAATCTTTATTAGAAGTGTTTAGGGTTTAATTAGAATCATATTGATGTATTCGGTTAGAGTTAGAACGCGATAAAATTGAATTTAGGGTTGAGCAGAATTTTAAGTCATCTTGTTCGAATGTTATCTCATGATTGATAACGAGATTTTGATGAATCTTATATCTATTGATAAGTTCAGCGAGTATAGTTTCCAGAAATTCCGGCCTCGAAAGTTTTTAAGGTCGGGAAGTCATTCAAATGTTGGTTACACTAAAAGTTGTCAGATTAGTAAATACGGGTCAGATTTAGGTCATGTTTGTGACGTGGTTAAAAACCTATACTTAAAAGTGGAATTAAGCTTAGCCCTTCCACAGTAGTTAAGTTCCATATGTCTATGGATAATCCTATAAAATTAGTCTCTGAAAGCATGTCTAAGTATGGTAGTTAGAGTGATATATTTTGGTGTGCAATCAGATCCGAATTAGGATAGTTTTGAAGTTTGATTTTATTTGAGGTAGTTACACATGTAAGTAATACTTGGGAATTACAAGGTATATACTCGTAAATGAACATGGGTGATTTTTTGGTATAATTTATGAAGGTCATTAAGTAAGGGTTTTGGGTACGTAAAGAGACACTAAAATTCTGCAATTCTAAGTTAATTGTAAGTAGCTAGGGTAAAGTGTTAGTAAGTGGTTAGGTTTGGGCATGGTGTCGTAGACCCTATGATGGTTTAACTTAACCCTTAGACATCCATCATATGCGTGTTACATGGACTAGAGCTTTTAGCTTGGTCCCATATAACCGTGTTTATTTATTTGTATAGTTGCGTGTAGAGATTTAGAAGCTGCGTTTGAGTATCCAGGTGAGTTTCATAGTCCCATTTTACTATGTTTTCTTAGGATGGAAGTGATACAAAATATACTTCAAAATGTTTTGATTCTGTGATTATATGGTTCAAGTTACACATGGACATTTAAGTAGCTATTATATGTTATGTGCTGCATGTTTATAATGTTACATTGTTCTTCGCCTACTTTGTGGGCAAGAGGTTTCGCCTACTTGGTGTGGGTATGAACCTGTGTGTGTGCTACGATACCAAGAGTCTGGGATTTAGGGATTTCATTCCTCTCTATGACTATTTTGTTGCATTAGATCGGGGGACACGTTCCGTCAAATTTAAAATTTCTTAGTTGCATGAATGATAGCATGTATAATAGACAAAAACCACTTATTTGTCCTGCCATGTTTTGTTTTTTATATAATCACAGTAATTGATTTAAATCTTGTATTGGTGTCATTAAAACCTAGGACTTCACCAACGCTGTGAGTGTTGACGTTTTTAAGCATCATTTTCAGCGTAGAGGCGTTATGCTGGTGTATAGTAAATAAAAGTGGTAGGGAGACCATTAGGCTTGCATTGGAAGTTTCCTTTGATTTCGTTTGTATTTTGCCATTGCATGAATTCTGAATTTTTAAGTAGGTTTGTGGAGTGGTATGTGTTGTTATTTTACACATTACCTTTATTACCTGTAAAATGGACCCAAAATGACCAAAAACGCACATAAAATGTCATAAATATGCTTGTTTTTGTGTTTGTACTGTGTAGGTACCGGATATTCACTAAAGGACAAAATCGAAGCCAAACCGGACAAAACCGAGCATGGAATTGGAAAGAGCGCGAAAAACCAAGGCCAAAGGTACAAAAGGATTGAAAACGGAGCTAAACGAACATTTCCGGATCGACTCGACAACATTTGTGCATTTAATAAAGTCAAAGCAAAGTTAAAGTCAACCCCGGATGTATATTTGGAAAGAGCATTAAAAACTGAACCCGAAAACGTAGACTGCCTAAAGTAGGCCCACCCGTACCCACCTAGTGGGCCGGGTCAGCCCACTTACACTTATATACTAAACCCTTTTAAACAACAAAAGCCCACAAGCCCATTTTTAGTATTAAACCCACACCAACCCATATCCACTTTTAATTAACAAATCCAAACGGGCCCAACTCTATCAACTGGCCCAAAATCTAATTCCATATAACCACTTAACGCCCGTTATGTGCTTAGTACTCATACCGTTAGTCCTTTAAGGACTAACGGTGAAAACCATTTTTAATCTACAAGGGCGAAGATGAAAACACCTAAGGACGAAAGTTTTTTAGTTTTGCAAGGGACAAGTAAGAGTTGAGGGACTTTTTGTGGCAACCCTCAAACTTTAAACCTGCAGTAAGTACTGTATATCTTTTCTCCCCCCATTTTCCTGCCATTTCACACACACGTTTTGTGTGTTCTGACCACTGCAACAAACGACAACTGAACAACCCACTACACTCCAAAACTTATCCACCTCAACAAATTCAAAGTACACGTTGGCACATCCTCTAAGCCGTCATGGTGCAAGACAAAAACGACAAAGAGATCAATGGTTAAGATCTTATGGCTTGGGCTCCACTCTAATCCAAGGACCAAGATGCATTCTTGGTTCTCCTCACAAAAGAAACATAAGAAACACAACCAAACGGATTTGAACAGCTTATATATATAAGTGAAGACAAGAAGACCAGTAGCTAGTTTTTTTTGTTTAGCTTTTTATTTTTAATGTTTAAATGTCTTTTCAATATTGTAATTTTACTTTAAAAACTTTGTAATCGTCTGTTGTTTAATGAAATTTTAAAGTTTATGCTAAAAATATTTTGGCTACTGTTCTATTGTTCTTGTGTAATTTGATGTTTAAATCTTGATAAAACTTGTTTTCTTATGTTTATGAGTTCTTAGCTTAACCTGTTTACACTACTTTAAAGCTTAAATCTTATTTTTATAAGTTAAAAAAATGGTTGGAATCTGTCTTAAGGGGTGTTTGGGTTAAGGTTTAAAAAAGGGTAAAAAGTGTTTTTAAAACCAAATGGGTCATTAAGTCAAATTCAACAAGCAATATTGGTCAGTTTTAATCTTGTTTTTTAATTTTTTAAGTTTAAAAAAGCTGTTTTTAAGTGTTGTCTAATAGAGTCTTAAGCTGTGATACCAAAGCAGCTTATAGGTTGCTTATTAAGTTAAGCTTTCAAATCTCTTTCTTTTTAACTTGTTTTAGGGTCTTCTTAGGTGTCTTATTGTATTAGTAATAGTCATTTAGTTTTCCTTGTGTTGGGTCAAAACTTTGTTAAGTCACCTTATTTGTTTTCAAAAGACCCATTTTCACTTTTAAAAATCAGACCTTAAAAATGGTTTGTAGCTTTCCAAATTTTGAGCATAAGCTCATTAGAAGCCATTCTAAATCTGTTTGGGGTTGGCTTAACTTTTAGGAGGCTTATTTTAATGCCTTATTCAAAGTCTAGCTTTTAGTCCTTTTTACTAGTCAAAACTCCCCTAGTGCTAAACAGCCTATTTGGCAACCCTTTTCTTGCTTATTTGTCAGTATAATCTAGGTGTTTTTTGGCTTTTCTATAAAGGCCATAAGCCCCTCTTTAAGCCCATATAAGTTCTTAAGCTTAAGAAGCCTTCTAGTTGCTTAAATTTAAGCTCCTAAGTGGTCTCTTTGACTGTTTGCTGCACAGGTTTAGGCTTAAAGCTTATTTTTAGTTTTCTTGCTTTTCTGGCTTATTTCCTAGATTTTTATTACCTGTAGTTGCTTATTAGGTTAGGTTAGCCTTTTTCCTTAGCTTAGTTTTCCTTTGCCTAGCTTATATTCCCTTTCTCATTAGATTAGCAGTTTAGCATATTAACCCTTAGTGTAATCTGCCTAGTTTAGTTTCCTATTTTTCTGCTTATTTGCCTTTCTTTCCCTTGTTTATTTTTTATCTGCTTTAGCTTATTAGGACTAGCCATTAACTTAGTTTGCTTATTTCTTAACTAGCCTTGCTTATTGTCTTTAAATAAAGCCCACTAGTTAGCATCTGTAGGACTTAGTTTTAAAAAGTGTAAACTGCCAACTTTGTGCCCTTTTTCCAGCTTATTTGTTAGAATTTAGAAGTATTTGTAGTTATAAAAAGTGTTCCTCTTTAGCTGCTTAATTAGTTTATAAAAACAGAAGAAAAAAAAGGGTACTATAACATGTGCAAAAATGGGACTCGAACCCCTGACCTCTCATTTGAATGCCCAACGTGTTAACCAAATGCTCCAATAGCTCATCCAGTCTTAACTTGCCTTAGTTTATCTTTATAGTCTTTTTGATTTTTAAGTTACCAGCCCTTAAATAGCTTATTCCAGCTTATTTAATAAGCCAACTTTTCCCTTTTTATTTTTCTTAGATCCAGCATCCTTTAAGCTATTTTCCTGTATTTTTTGAGAATTTTTCATAAACGTTTACTATTTTTAAACATTTAATTTCTTTAAAACAGTTTTTAATTCATTAAAAATAAACAAAAAAATTCAAAAAAATATTTTTCTTTTTTAGAAAATTTTATTTTGTCATTTAGCACCTAGGAAAACAGAAAAAATTTCGTTAGGGTCGTTTCTTGCAAAAACAAAAATTTCGTTTTTTTAAAGAGCGAGATTCGTTCCCGTGCTCGTTTTTTGTATTTTCTAGCTCAATTTAGCTCCGTTTTCGTTCTAGTTTTCTTTAAACATCCTTTTTAGTCAATTTAAGTCCATTAAAAGTGAAAAAATCAATTTAGGCTTAATTTTGAAAATTTAGGGTTTTTAGTGTGTCGTTTTAGCTTCCCGTTCTCGTTTTTAGTATAATTTGCTTTATTTTTCCCGTAGTTTTAGAAATCAAACCCAAATCTTTTCCACTCAAGCATTGTTAATCTAACCAACTTTCGACTTTCCAATTCGCTCTTCATTGGGGATAAACGACCCGGGAATATTCTATACTACTTCCGGTTTCATTGATTTTCTTGATAATTATCCTCATTATATATTTATAAGTTTTATATATTTATTTATATAAAAAGGGTTAATAAAAAAGAAGTAATCAATTTTTGGCGCCGCTGCCGGGGAGGAGTGAAAGCGTTTTTCGTTTCGAAGTTTGATTATTTTGTGTTGAGGATTGTGAATATTTACTTTTTATTATTATAAAAATCTAAAAAAAACCAAAAAGATAAAAATATTGTCTTTAATTATCAATAAAAATCACAAGTTGGTAAAAGAACACCAACATATAATACTTTCAACTGAAGTATTATCCATTAATAAGTTCCCGAACCAAAGAATAAAAAACTTACCTTTTGTGTCACTTGCGAGGTACGGTTTACCTTTGAAAAGATAAACAAACTCAAAGAGGTGTATAAGGAGGGTTGTTCCGAGGAACTACGACCCTAAAGGAGAAAGGTTTTTAATAGCTCCGCGCTTTCCTACTCCTTCGCTCCTTTGTGCGTTTTTCTTTTAAAGAGCTACCGTGAAGCAAGTTGATTATCGGTTTAAGTTTATACCAATCTCTCGTTTTGTCCGTTAAATAAACTATGATGTTAAAAAAAACTCGAAAATCAAAAAATAATTCCTTTAACCTCTTTGTCATTTAATTCTTCTTCTTATCCCTCTATTTTTAGTTCTTATGGTGTCCCTCGATTATCGTTTAAATCCTCTTTACACGATTATGGAGTGTTCGTTTTGTAGAGCTTTGTACAATAAATCATGTGGTTGTTCAAAAGGAGGTCTCGTAGCAGTTTGTGCGTGATCCTAAAAAACCGCCCGACTCGTCTCAACGACCTCTATTAGTTTGTGAAGTGTGGCAACCCGGTGAGGTCCTTCTTGTGAGGATGTGCTAGTGCGGAGAAAGTAAAGGAAGTTTGTTTACAACTTGTCATGAAATGGGAATTAAACCAAGACCTTCTAACACTTCCGAGTATCTAGATGACGGATACCAACGTTGTTAATGCTCCTCGAAAGCCATTCGTTGTCAAACAGGACCCCGATGAAAATTCCTTGCAAACTCCTCCACAATTTAACCACAATTGTTGTTACGAGTGTGGTGATTCGTTAGATGGAATCTTTTGTCAACAATGCACTTGTAAGTCTTGTGGGAAAGGTGCTCACATTGGTTATAATTGTCACGAAAGTTCTTAAGCAGGAACCTTGCAATCAAACATTGATGGCTTTCCCACAAACTTTGCCAAGTTTTGATCCGACATGCTATTCGGAAGAAAATTCATTACCTTACGTTTCAAAACCTAACTTTGTTGATGATTTTTCCTACACGTTTTCAAACCCACAATCCACAACCTCCTATCTATTCTTGTGAATTTTGCTTGGGAACGCTGTCGTTATGGTCATATTGTACACCTCAGTTCGTTTATCTATCCGGAACTGTGTTACAATCAAGACTTTAATTTCCCGCAAGATTTTCATGATTTTCAACAACAATATCTTTGTTGTGATAATTACGGGGGTCCTCATGAAACTTACCATCGTAACCATGATGAATGAAGACTATTATCATGAGCAAAATTCTTGCTATGATCCTAATTCTTTTGGTTTTGACCAATTTCAACCCCCGCAATATACCGTCAATCATCCAATCTTAATGTTCAAAATAGCCTTTTCAATGCTCAAAATGAGCTTCTCAATTCTCAAAAAACAAGCTGATGGAGCAAATGACATCCATATGTGATTTGGCTGGTCAAATTATACAAAAGAAGGAGAAAGAAAAAAAGCGAATTGCGGAAGAGCAAGCGGATAAAGAACGATATTGGAAGATTCCCCTTTGCCACGATGATGACGAGGACTATACCATTACAATCACACCTGACTTAGCGACCGAGGAGCCCGTTAACTCTCTAAGTATGGGGGACGAGCATCTTGACACTATTCTGGCAACGGAATCGGACGAAGTATTAAGTCTTTGTTGAGACTTGTCCCCGATCCAAGTGAGTCCGAGGGTATTCCTAAAATGTGTGTGATATTGCTCTTTGTAACCTTCCTTACCCCTCTTGATGCGTTCAAAAACACTTGAGGATGATCATCAAATATCAACAATGCTTAGTCCTTCGCGTGAGGACGATTCTTATGAGAAGATCGATTGTCAGATGGCATCACCTCCTGATTCTGAGATCGTCAGCTTAGAGGTGGTGGAGATTGTTATCCCGGAAGTTGGAGGGATCGATGATATTCTTCTAACAATCAAAGACGATATCCTTCGTGAAAAATTATTGAATATCAATCTCCTTATTGCTAAACTCGAAGCTTATAGTAATCACTCCATCTTCCGTGTTATGACCAAGGCTTCCTCCCACCTCACTTAACTTTTCTTGGAGGAGACTAACAACCTTTGGATAATTCTGTACCCGAATCTGTAACTTTCTGCTTTGATTTGGAAGAGAATAGTAGTGGCAGTACCACTACCCGTTTTGATTATTCTCTTCTGGATTATGAAGCTTTCTATTCTGATGACGATCATATTAAAGAAAAGAGTAGTGGCAGTACCACTACTCATGCTGATTTTTCTCAATATGATTCGTTCATCTTTGATCTTTCGATCAATCCATTTCCTCCTGCCGATAGGAGTGATTTTTATCATGAGGAGTTCGCCGGTGAACTCGCTCACATCATATCTCCACTGGAGTATGATTGTTTCTGCTTTAAGATTGAGCCCGAGCTAGGCAATTTCACTATGGATGTGGTGGAAGATATTTTCCCAACTAGAGAACCAAGAATTCATGTGCTTAATGTTTTACCCACCCATCCCACCCTTAACTTGGATCTGGATTTCATACTTTCTAGTGAATCTCTATTCGCTTATGTTGTATGGATCTTGTCACACCCCTAGACGGGGCCTGGACGGAATACGTGTCCGAGGGCGTGACGTCATAACAATCCGAACACAAAGCAATAAAGAACGACCATATCATGGACGTTGGAAAACGTTGTAACTCGTTGCATGAGTAAATAATAATAAGTTTTACAAACTGGTCAAAGAGTTTAAATATAGCGGAAGCATAAAACAAGTTTTAAATAATGACAACGAGTTAAAATAATAGCTACAGTCTTGAAAATTTGCGAAGTCACATAGCACATAGACTCCATTTTGCATCAGAATCAATCCAAGTTAAGCACCTGAGAAATTGGTTTAACAGATGTCAACAATATTGTTGGTGGTATTATTGGTTTAGTTATGCAAGAGTGGACCACATGATTTCAAAACGTTTGCGACTACTATAACAGATAACATCACATTAAAATGTATTTATGTTGCGTTAAGTCATGGCATGAAGTAATACAAATCAAAAGGGGCATGTTACATCCTCGTATCATAGTTTTCGCTGCCTTAACGGTGTCCCCAAACCAAAGACACCATAACGACAATCGGAATGACATATATCGGTTTGTTCTTCGTTAAGTGGAACCAAAGCGGATAGGGATAATTAGTCCCAATAGATCTATTTACTCTCTCGCGCTTCCTTAACCGGTCCTCCGGTCGAGAAATTAACAGTTCATGATAATTTGGGCAGTAGTAGGTTTGTAAGCAAGCTTATGGACAACACATTTAACATGTAAAATTTGCTAAAGGAAACTTGTAATGTCCAAGTTTAAAAGCAAACAATGTTTCTCACCCCAAAGTATAAAGCATTTGTAAATCGTTAAAAACATGGGGCTATGAACTCACCTTAACAAGGGAATTCGGTAATCACAACAACGATGATTGGTATAAGGAGGTCTAGCCGCGACCTAGAGTAAATATGGGTATGACTTAGTATTCGCAAGGCAAACAAGTAAAACATCTATGTTCATCATTTAAAGCATCCAAGTGTGTTTGCGTTTTAGTAATAAAAGACTTAGATAAATTTATAACATCTTTGATAAATCTCGACAATTGCAAAAAGTTACTATTTATAGAAACCTTTCCTTTTTAGGAAAGTTTTTAGTTTCAAAATGTTAATAGCGTCCCCTATTTTCTTATGTTTCCATATTTTACAAATCGCTTAAACACTTTCTAAACCGCCTAATCCTTATGTGTAAATCGCCTAAATGTCAATTTCGTTCCATTTTTATTAATCCTACTTTTTATTAAGATCGGCTTCTCAAATAACATTTCATGACATTTCTAGTTGTTCTAACTAACTACCTAACATTCCTATATGTTTCGCTTGCATTTAAAATATCCAAAATCGTCCGAAAGTGCCCGAAACCCCCATTTACTATTCCAAACAGCAAGTATTAATTTGAGTATTTCTTAAAAATCTATCTTTCCGATTTGTGGTAAAAATGTCTCTCGTTTTTATTTTAGGCTAATCGGTTGCCCTATATATTATTAGTAAATCTCATTCCGGACAATTTCGTCGTTTTATACTTAAGCGATTCGGACCCGAAGGGCTCGAATCGCCCGTTTTAGCTGCTGATCTGGTCATTACCATATTCCCATTTTCGCCGAAAAATGTTTCGAGTTTCATTTGGCCATAACTTGGCCGTTTTATGTCCGATTTTAAAGTGTGATATATGAAAAATTATCTATTCAAAATAAGCTCTTCAAAAACTACTTTTACATCTAATGAAAACATTTTTAAGTCATTCAAAACCCCAAAACCAAGTCGGGACAGCAAGGTTGTTTTACCAAAATACGCCCAAAAATCAACCCAACTCGCGTATTAGTGCTTAATCTAGTCCTAATCTTTATTCACCAATAACCAACCAACAAAACTAAACCTTAATCCACCTAACTAATCTTTTTTGCAACTCTCATCAACTCTCAATCTCACCAAGAACATAATATAAGACATAAACATAAAGTGGTAACAATGTTTACTTCCATCTTATAAAAAGATGACAAAGTGTTGTTTTATTTCTTTTGTAAAAGTTAACACAAACATATGGATCTTTAAATATAAACATGGATCTATAGAAATAATGGATGAAACCAAGTAAGGATCATGTAAAACTTACAAATCAAGAAGGATATGTAGCAAAAACACTAGATCTATACCCAAGAATTATAGATCTTCAAAAACCCCAAAAGATCTTGCAAACCCTAATTTTATAATTCTTGAAATCAAAGAATTATTGCTTCACAACACCTTAGATATAACTAGAAATGAACTTTGAACACTTGGATTTAGCTAAAAATCAAAAGTTATGGGTTGGGTATGGTGGTGGAGGGTGTGCCGTGAGCTAGGAGCAAGGAGGAGGGAGAGAAAATTTTGGTTGGTGACTTGAAAATGAAATGGGAACCCTAAGTTGTGTTATGTGTTGTATATATAGTCCAAAGGCTAGGGTTTCGTGGTATCACAACTTATGTCATGTGGCTTGAGCCACTCTTTCTTGGCTCATAGGGTGCGTCCGGTTTTTGGTTTACAAGGGCAAGACCACACAAAAAATTTTTGCTAGCTAAAGTCTTTATGAAATAAATTCTAGCCAATGTGAGTCAAATGTGGTCAAGAGTGTATGTGATGTGTAAGAGTCTTGCATGCATGCATGTTGCTAGGATACAAAAATGTCTCTTTCTTTCACTAGTATGGCAATATTTTCAAAATTTGTGTTAGTGGTTTAAGGATGATTTAATTTCAAGTACCAAGAGTGTTTTGGCTTGGCTTTAGACATCTTCATATGTATGGGAATGAGGGTGAACGAAAATTCTAAGCTTAGGGTATAATATTATCGATAACTTGAGTTTACCCGAAAAGATTTTGAGTTTCCGGGGTTCCGTTTGGTCAAAAACGCAAAAAACGCAATTTAAAGGATAAAACCCTAAAATTAATATCGAAAGTGATTAAAAATCACGAAACACTCAGGAAAGCTAAAATATTTTATATTAAGCCTAAATTAATTAATAATCGATGCCGGAACGCGTCCGACGACGTTTTCTCAGTTTTCACACAGTTTAGTCCCCGGTAAACTGTCAGATTCAACGTAACGTATAAAATTTAAAAGTAGATGACCGGAATGGGTCGGAATACTAACCGGGAATTTACGGGGTGTGACATCCTTTCCCCGTTAAAAGAGCTTTGTCCTCAAAGCTTAGGGCGTAGCTTGAGTCGCGGATACAGGGTTAACGAACAACTGAGGGTACTTCTTCTGCATTTGGTCTTCGCGTTCCCAAGTATACTCGGGACCTCTTCTTGAATTCCAACGGACCTTCACGATTGGAATGCGACTTTGCTTCAAACGTTTAACTTCGCGGTCCATAATCTCAACCGGTTCTTCAATGAAATTGAGCTTTTCGTCGATGTGGATTTCATCCAACGGAATAGCGAGCGGTTCATCAGATAAGCACTTCTTAAGGTTCGAGACGTGAAAGGTGCTATGAACACGGCTCAGTTTTTCTGGTAATTCTAGTCGATATGCAACCGTTCCCACCTTGGCGAGAATTTTAAAAGGTCCAATATAACGAGGGTTCAGTTTCCCGTTTTTTGAAAGTAATTCTCCTTTCAGGCGGATACTTTCAACATAACCTTATCCCCAACCTGAAACTCCAATGGCTTACGTCTCTTATCAGCGTAGCTCTTTTGTCGATCCTGTGAAGCTTGTAGTCGATGCTTGATTTGGATAATCTTCTCTGTTGTTTCACGAACAATTTCTGGTCCAGTAAGCTGAGCGTCTCCCACCTCAGCCCAACAGATAGGTGACCGGCATTTGCGACCATATAGTGCCTCAAAAGGTGCAGCCTTAATACTTGTATGGTAGCTGTTGTTGTAGGAGAACTCTACTTAGGGTAGATGTCTGTTACTCATCTTCCCGAAATCTATCACACAATGCTCGAGCACTGTTTCCAATGTTTGGTTAGTCCCCCCCCCCCCACTTACTTTGACCATCTGTTTCGGGGTGGTATGCCGTACTCATATCTAATTGAGTTTACCAATGGATTCTTGAATGAAGAGATTGCCAGAATTGAGCACAACCTTGCCATCGCGATTCTGAGATGATTGAACGGCAATCCCATGTCTGACCACCACTTCTTTTTAGTACTGCTTGGCTGGTAAGTTTCTCATTGAGTCATTTTCTTTGTGGCAGAAAATAAGTAGATTTAGTGAGTCGATCGACTATAACCCAAATCATATCTTGCCCACTTGCCATCTTTGGTAACTTTGTCACGAAGTCCATGGTTATGTTTTCCCATTTCCATTCAGGGATTTTAGGTTGTACCAACAGACCGGACGGTTTTTGGTATTCCGCTTTAACCTTTGCGCAAGTCATACACTTACTCACATATGTGGCAATTTCTGCTTTCATGTTGGGCCACCAGTATAACTTTTTCAAATCTTGGTACATCTTATCCGATCCAGGGTGGATCGAATACTTTGACCTATGCGACTCGTGCATAATCAAAGCTCTTAAGTCACCAAAATTGTAACATTCCGTATTTTCAGGTCATTTTATGACATCATTCATTTTGTCATTTTTCACTATTTATTTTTTTCTTTTCTCGTACGCGTTCGCTTTTAATTTTAAGTGTTAAGTTAAATCGCGTGAACTAAAAATCAACAACCAACGTAAACGGACACCAAACGAATTGAAGTTTTCGTCAAACAAGCAATATATTATTTTACGAAAGTAATAATTAACTTTTTAAAAAAAAATTATCGGATACGTAAAGTGTATACGTTTCGCGATAAATTGCGTTTAGGCACTCCCGGAACCACCAAAACTTTTCTACGCTTCAACAAATACCCACATTTATACCCAATACATAAAAGTTACAAATATATATCATATATATCATATGTATGCCGAAATTTTAGCATATATACAAGAAACTCTTCCACTTTGGTCAATGTACATCATATCTCATTAAAACCACACCATACCTTGTCTCTTTGACCCATAGACCCATCCCTAAGACCAATGACCATCCCTAAGACCTTACCTTGTCTCCTTGACTAAGTCTTGCACCATACATTGCAGTGTATTTATAAGATATAGCTCACACATGATAAACACTTAGTAAAATACAAATCTCTTCCTTTGGCACTATAGAGCTCACGGCTCAAAATCCTGTTCCCAACACAATCAATACAATATTTTATTAAACTATACACTCCTATACACATCCATTCTAGATATGCTTAAGGTGATCCAAGCATTGGCTAACCTTTTTAAGTATTATCAGAAACGTGTAACTAGGTTTTTAACATGGGGAAAGCTTAGGGTTTTATATCTAAACAAGGGTTTAGATACTTTGGTTCATCATCTTACATCATAATAAGGTTATCTAAAAACCTTCATGTCTTTACTTTCATCATTTTTATATGTTTACATGTTCTTTATGGCTAAATCACCACTTAGGACTTTTTAATATGTAAAAAGAGTTTTCACTTATGTTTATGAATTTTCACACTTTTCCTTATGTCATATGGTTATATATATCATGGATTAATGGACTTAAAAGTATGTAAACATGTTGTTTAAATATAAACATGATTATGTATAAATTAGGGTTTATAAAGTTAGTAAAACAAACTCTTTATAAATGAACACACTTGGACAATAAAAGGGTGTTTTAATTCGACCTCATACAGTAGGTTAGACATTATATAAAAATAATACGCCTCGTGACGATTCCGAAAAGGTAAGAAACTTGTCAAACGGATAAATAACGAAAAAGTTACGTTAAAAACGAATTATACGTTAATTAAACGGAGTTTATAAAATAACTTTTATAAAACTTAAATCAAACAGCTAGTTTGATATTTTTAACAAATAATACATATTTTTAGGATTCCAAAATGATAAGAATCGTAATTTTTCAATTAATAACGAATAAGTTATGAATTTCGCGGGTTTTCGGTAATTAAAAGTTTATAAAAATGATTTTATAAACTATGAACAGTAAAAACACTATTCATGACAGAAAGTTATATTTTTGTAAACCTTATAAATTGATAGGATTTTCAATAACGAGAACGTCCTCGAAAGAATCACTAAAAACGGAGCTATAACGAATAAAATACGACATTTACGGGTTTTACGACAACAAATACGATTTTTAATAAAAGTCACGTCTGATATGAACAGTAAAAGTTACTGTTCACCAGAGGGTCAAAATATCGAAAATGTCAAATTATGATAACTCGTCCTAATACGAAAAGATGGGCATAAGAAACGTCAAAATCGGGCTTAAAACGCAAAAGTTATGCTAGTTTTACTAAAACGGAAATTATAAACGTTTTAACTTATTAAGCGTAATATTACCAAAACTATTAGTTGGTGATTAAGCTATATAGAATTATATGTGGTTATCAAGTACTATATTACTAGGGAGTTTCATAATGAGGCCTCTTCGGATGGCGTTTCGACGAGTTGTTGGATTTACGATTTAAAGTGTCCTAACTCCTCGAACGTCATGTCATGACCTCTTAGATTATGATAGCCCGAACGATAGTACGATGTAACAACTATAAGATTATATTCAAGTACTCGGTACTTATACGACCTATGATAATTTAGGTTGCATTCGATCTTTTACGTGACGCTTTATCTGCGATATTTGGATTATCAGAACTCAAGGTGAGTTCATAGCCCCACATTTTTATGATTTCAATGATTTATAATTAGCTTAGTGTAAATGTAATCTAGTTTTGTGATGTCTGCATGTGTTGCATCATTAAGGGAAAAGTCTTGCGGTCCTGCATATTATGATTTATCAAACCTATGAATTCACCAACATTATTGTTGAC
>BQNB010078941.1:2196-27758 GCA_026074375.1 Tanacetum coccineum
TACCATCCTGTGGGCTAAAAACAAAGGGATGAAGCGGTCGACTTAGTAAAGAAGAACTAACTCATGCACTCAGAGGGACAACACGTGGACTTTAAGCAAACAGACAAAGGGATTAGAATCAAACCAAAAAGATGACCCGTGGACTCGGACCAAAGGGATCAACCTAATTGCATGGAACATGAACAACAGACAAACAACATAGGCTACTTTTGGTTTCATGATCTTTAATTACTGTTTTTAAAACTTGATGGTGCCATTGTTTTTGCGAGGGCTATGGATTCTTGTATGCTATTTAATACTTCTGAATTGCGTCTTTTGGGTATAACTAAAGGTTCAGCTATATATTCCGTTATTGTGTTTGGTTCGATTTGGAATACTGCTATGCTAGATCACCTTTTTCTTTATTGTTTATGAGTGCTTCATATTTATTGGAAATATGATCACAAGGAATACAAAATATAATGATGGCAAATCATTGATGGGCAGAATGATAGTATCAAAATCGCAAAATAATATTTTACAAATTGAGCAATTGACTTTGATCTTCCTTCATTCCTTCAAAAGAGTTTCTTTGTTTGCTTCCCATTTATTCAAACGTTTCGTAGCTATGTCCACCTGATTTTTTACAATTTTCCACCAAGAACAAGCTTAGTTTTCACCATGGTAAAAAAGTTAGAAATACCGAATAGAGCCTGTACTTTTTTACGAGACAAATTACCTCTTTATTCCAATCTGTACGAAACGTCGACCATAGTAAAATGAGGGTCTGCATCGCGGTTCCTCCATTCATTCCGGACCATATTCCCTATAAGAAATAATCAATGAGCTTAATTGTGTAATGGTCATACAGTCATACTTGGTGTCATTTTTTTTAACTACAATGTAATTCATTATTATTATTATTTTTTTGGTAAAGGGTTTCCCAGTAAATATTATTACTAAAAAAACAGTTAAGTACACAATGTAATTCATTATATATGTTTATAAAAGGTACCTTGACTCCAAAATCGAAATAGAAGCCTAGGAGAAATCCAAGGGGAATACCAACAACATAATAGCATCCGATGTTCACATATGCCACATAAGCCTGCCATCCGCACCCGACAGCCACACCTTTTGATCCATATATTCATCATCTCAGTATTCACAAGTTGACATGATATTAATCAGCATAAGTATTTTGATAAGATCAATGTAGTACCTGATAAAACAGGTTGTATGCCATTGAGAATGATAGTTATAACCAACAGTGGGCAAAGATCGGAGACTTCATTAGCAACTGTTTCACCAGGAGTGAACGCATAGCTAATAACATCTCTCACCGACAAAATGATTATTGATTCTACTACTGCAATGATAAAAGAGACACTAGTCACCATCCACACCGAAAAGGATGCAGCTTTTGGGTTCCCTACATCAAAATAAAAACGACATACTACTACTACCTCTTATTTAAAATTTCTTACTACCTTCACTTGCACCATTATTCCATGGGAACATTAGCATATGGGAAACATTCTATGCGTTCAAGAATGTGATATTTATATTTCATTTCAAACTGTAAAAAAAGGTGTACAATGTAGATATTCAATCTCTGGTCATAAGTTTAACGAGAACTAGTTCAAAGCAATCAGGAAACCAAGGCAAGAAAAGGAATTGAGAAATATAAAGTGAGGGAAAGAGTACTAGTTCTTAAACACACTATCAACATGCAACTAACAATCTTTTGTATTCCGGTACCGAATCCGGGAAATCCCGTTATGATCCCGCACCGAATTTTGATGGTATCGTTTATTTTTCCCACCATTTTCGTAGTACCGGTGCCGTACCGGGTATAGAAGACCGGTACCGGTACGGGTCGGTACCGGTAAGGTTCCGGTACTGTACCGTTTTTCCGGTGTTGTTGCTCATCCCTACACACCACTCTACTCCCCTAGTTCAACGGTACTATATCCTATTAGTATCGTTGAACTTAGATACAACAAAAGTATTAGATAATATAATCGACTGGTAATGTTATTAGTGAATGTTAAATATAGAACATGTTGCATTTTTACGTGTTAGGGGTGAGCCCGTTCCGACCTTGCCCTTTGCTACATCCTCCGTGTCCTGCTGACTCCGTGACTGGTCCTAACCTCCGAACCATTGGTGCTCCGCAAAGGTTCGTTATCTCTTCAGATTCTTCCCATCATTCCGGTGCTAATATTGCGGAAGCTGAAGTTGACTCTATTGTCAGGTCTTCCGCTCCAACTATTGCGATTGTCGTGACCGCAACGGTTGATGCTGCTGCAACTGCTAAGGAAGCACCTGCTAAACCTTCTCTGTTTGGTGCTGGTTCATCTTCAGCTGGCGGGACTGACCCTACTCCGGGTGGCTTCTCAGATGTTTCTGGTAGTGATTTCCTCATTGGTGGTATCCGCACCGTCGTTGAACGTGACTTTGAT
Source organism: Tanacetum coccineum (assembly GCA_026074375.1). Classification (NCBI taxonomy): domain Eukaryota; kingdom Viridiplantae; phylum Streptophyta; class Magnoliopsida; order Asterales; family Asteraceae; genus Tanacetum; species Tanacetum coccineum. Next base: position 4,641 of record BQNB010078941.1, read on the forward strand.
CTCCAAAAGGTTTATGTTCCGCAATGGAGCGTTACTAATGGGTCTCGTCTAGATGACGGTAGCGTCTGCCGCGAAATGTTAGATGAATTTGCCCCTCCGAAGTTTTTTGCATCTATCCATGGAATGGAGCATGATCAGCTTTTTACCGAATTCAATGTTGGAGCCGCCCGCCAAATTTCTTTGAGTGCTGAAGTGAGAATGCATGCTGAATATAACATCAAAGAGAAAAGGAAACTGAAAGCTGTTGTTGTAACATTTCTCAATTTCAAGTCACTTTACGACATATATTGTTCGTCACTATTATTTTGGTCTAACACGCGTTTACTTTTAATAATTACTTTTAAGCTAAATTGCGTAGACTAGAAATAATCAATTAATGTAAACGGTCGTCACATAAATTAAGGTTTGCTTCAACCAAGTAATAAGTAATTATTAGGAAGATAATTATTGACATTGCTCATTTTATTTTTTATTGGTCACGTAATTAAAAAAAATTACGTAAAAAATCCAAAAAACCCTAAATTAGATTGCCTAAATGAGATTCACAAACCCTAAATTAGACTTGCACCGTAAGATTTTAGACACCAATGATTTTGTGTGTGTGTGTTTCTGGACACTGCATGATGTGTGTGTGTGTTTTTCGGATGGTGGGAGATGAGTCATAAGGGTGAGGGAGACACGTGTGCTTGTTACTCCTTTATGATTAAATGAGAAACCATGGAAAACAGGCCGGGACGGGCCAGGCCGGGCCAGTGCATTTATTAAAGTGTATTGGGATGACAATCCTGACCTTTATGAAACTAATTAGTAACAAATGAGTTAAGTGATATATAAATACCATGAGGACCATATGCATGGAGTGAAGTTGAATCCCATTAATACCAAGAGAGTGCTTGCCGCGAGTTCCCCGGTTTCCCAAGTTGGCCGAAAGATTCTCGTAGACAAGGACATCGCGTTATTGATCAAGTAAACCAAAACCGCTGGTGCAGCCAGCTTGAACAAAAGATTAAGTTCAATCTTGGACGCCAGTCCAAGGCGTCTCATGAAAGGGGGGGGGGCTGCTTTCGGTTCTGAGCCACCCTCTCGAGCTCCACGCTGCCGCCATGGCTGCCCGTGGACGTCAAACCTTTAACATCTGGAATTGGTTCTATAAGTGGTTGATGAACTTCATTTCTTTCGGGCTCCATTATTATCTGAATAGATGGTTTGGCTTTTGATCTCTCTTATAAAGAGAAAAATATCAATATATTGTTGTTATTTTATTATGTATGAGATAAAAAAACCAAAAGATCCGAGTAGTAATTGCTATTTCTATCTTATTAGAGTTTTCAAAAATATAAACACTTGTTCACAAACAAACAAAAAATCATCAATTTATGATGTATATGTGCAACTAATGCAAATTTATATATGACAATGTCTCTTTTATATTATTATGAGTGTAACAAGGTGCCGTATGTGAGTTGAGATGTGCAAAAGTTTATATGATATCTAAAATGACGATTATGATATATTTGTGACGATCTATCTTTAATTTTTTATGAGTTCTTGGTCACTCTCAATCACTTTAAGATGAGTTTAACAAATATTTTGAAGATAACTTCATATACTGTTAACATTTTGATGTTAGAAGTAAATTTGAAACCCCAAAATATATAAAGAGATACATATTTTGAGGTCTTTAAAATTGTAAGGCCTGGTGCAGTTGCACAACTCGCACACTCTCTCGGGTTTAGATGAGAAAACCAGTTATTAATAATGTGTGATAAAATTGGAATAAAGGAAGTAATTGTTCACGGGTAGTTTGTTTCGGTTAGTTAGAATATTTTAACTATCCATCATGGGGCGGGTAAATTATTTTACTACCCAAAACCGAACCGTACCAGGCGGGTAATTAACAAGACATGCGGTTACCCAAAGTGAGCGGTTACCCACAGTTCAGGTCACGGTCAACTATTCTAAACGTTTAATCGATTTTAACCGTATTAAAATATAACATGTTCTAAAACGTAAAATGTCATTTTCATATGACTAAAAGACATTGAATTGACAAAAGTCGTACAAAAGTTATTCTGCTACAATAATTGCATTCACATATGCATAAATAACGTAATAACCAAAAATTATTTATTCGACATTTATATATTCTGATCACATTAACCAATTTTTAAACATAGATGTTTCGAAATATTTACATTAGGAGAAAAAAAATTCGTTGTACAATAAAGATGGTATGATAATATATTTAATACATGCACAATTATTTTAATATTTAGTTAAAAAACTTGTATGTATATTATGCACGGTTCAGTTCGATTAACCGTGGATATCTAAAAATAAAAACCAAAACTGAACCGTGATAAGCGGAGTTTTCCGGTTTTGGTTTTTCTCCATTTCTTCGGTTTCAGATTAAGCGGTTCGGCTCGGTTCATCGGTTTCTCGGATTTTTTGAACACCCTAGGAAGTACGGTAATTCTCCTCTCAAACAACAACACACCCAATATGGCGAGAGCAAAGTATAAGGGAGGTGAAACCAGGGGCGGATGTAAATGTTGAGTGTGGGGGACGGTGCCCTCATGATTCGACAAATAAAATAGGTTTTTAGCATAAATTTTATTTTTTATGGATCATTTTATTAAAGTGCACCCCATCACAAGATCAAATTGCCCCTCATATTGAAGACAAACAATGTAAAACCCTTGTATCTCTGTCTTCGTCTTAGTGTGCATGACGATTTTTGTAAAGAAAAAAAGAATGTGTCCCGTCCTCTAACTTTCTTAGTGTGAAATGTAAAAAGATCATATCCTTATCTTGGGAATAAACCTGAAAGTAAAAAGACTACTTATAGAGACCTCCGGCCAATATACATGTGCATGCATATGAGTGTTGCTATAAAAAAAAATGAACGAGATAAAGTGCGGAGAAGGAATATACGCAAACGTAAATTCTCACCTCTAAGTTAATGCAATTAAATGTCGTTAGTAATTTTCTAGTCTATAAATCTCTATTAAAGTGGTAGCTAGCATGCAAGAATGTATAAATTAGCCCACGTGTTTTATAGCTAGCATCTGAATTTCTCTGAAACTAATGAAACAATCCAACGAAACTTAGACCCCACGACTTCAAAAAGTAGGTATGGTGAGTAACGTGGTAGGTATGGTGAAAACGTTTATATTCATTTTTACAATTTCTGAAACAATGTGAAATTAGACGAAATGGATGAAGTTACAATCAGAAATAATTTTGAATGTATAGTTACATAAGTTAGTATGAGTTTCTAAATAAATGTTATAACTAGCATTACAATAAGAATAGGAAAAAAACGAACAAAATTACCAGACCGAAAATAACCAAAACACGGCGGTTCGAATTTGATTTCTAAAAACTGAAAGTTTTTTTCGGGTTTTGGTTGTGTGTGAAAACTCAAACTAAGAAAAATGAATCGCCACATAAGTCACATAAACTTTTAAGCCCCAAAATATGCATGTAAGCTTTTATACCAGTATACATAAGTTTAGTTAGAGAAACATTTATTAGATTTCTAAGACAGTCCTTTTTAACTGACATTATAACAAATTCTCGAAGTCTCTTTCTTACACCAAAATAGTATCATTAATTCTTACACCAAAACAGTGTCTTTTTCATCTTTATATATCATTTATTTCATTTCATTGTTTTGGGATGAAAAGTTAGTCTTAGTTACATCTAATTTTGGTTTGTGTAAATAATTTATGAAAATGATTGTACAGGAAAACAACTTGACCTCGAAGAAAATAAAACCAAAAAAGATTTCGCTTAGAGATTTAGTTTTGGAAATTGTAAAAACCGAACTTTCTAATGAAGGTTTGGTATGAGGCGGCTCTAGCCAAAAACCGCCTCAAACCATGAAATTTAGAAAAATATAATACAAGCAATGAATTTATACGTGAGAAAGACATGTTTTGTTTAACTGTTTTATATGTGGTTACTTTATAAAATTAGTTTTTAACTTTTGTTCTCTGAAACAAAGTTTGACTTCTTTATGAAGGTAACTAAATGATAATATCAACAAAATACATAAACAACCAAAGTGATTTAACATTATATGACTTTCTTTTTTTTTTCACTTCCTGGAAAATACTGTACATAAAAACAAGGGTGTTCAAACCTAGAAGACAAAATGGATATCGATTGTATGCATGAAAACTGAGTGGATTGTCTTCACATAATCTATTTCATCTTATCATAATTATCTACTAGCATAGACACCACTAAAAAGAACGTAAACAACATGCATTTTACAACCCGATTATATAACCACAAAAGCCAACATCATATCATAATCAAGACGTCGCTCGGGAAAAGATAACATGTGCGCAGGACCATCCGTCGAGACAAACACGAAGAAAATATCACAGTTTGACCATTTAATAGCTGATCTTGAATTTTTATAATTTCGACCCATAAAAGAGCTCAAATACTTTCATTGTCTTCGCTAAAATAGCATATTTGGAGACTATTCGAATGCTTTGTGTGAAGAATATAATCACGAACATGTTCAAAACTACAATAATTGTATATATTTGCAGCAATACTATATCAACCAAAATCATGTCAACATCAAATATGCTAACTAATCCCACTTATGGAGAATCACTTTATCAGAACATATTCTAAGTGAAAATGCATTGTATTCCAAACAACTTTACCGTCTGGTAATATTATTAGTCTTAATTAAGGGCTAATAGCATGATAATGTATCATAGTTGTTACGATTTACTTCTAAATTGTATCGAACAAAAAAGTTTGCTATTCTAGTTACTAAACTTGATTTTATAGCATTTTTGTGTATTTTATGACAATTTTGCCTCTCATTTTATCAACATGAGAGGGGCAAAATAGTCATAAAATACACAAAAAATGCCAAAAAATAAAGATTTGTACATAGAATAGCAAACTTTTTTCTTCGATACATATATGATAAAATCGTGACAACTATAATACATTTAGCGGTCATTTGACACTTAGGTAATTATGTCAAGACAATGATATGCATTAAAAAATAGAACTTCGCATCTTTCATGTAATATTCCACGTTCAATATAAATTTCTACTCATTCAGCTCAATTTTTTTTACTTTATTTCAGAATGTTCTAAAAAAAACTAGAATATACAAATTGTCATTTTAAGTTGCGTTGATATAACTGTGACTGAATGTATAGTGTATTATTGATCAATGAATTTTCAAATTCAGAAATTGACGTGCACATGGATATGATATATAACATGATAAGTGTGACGGAGTTTTTCCGGGCGACATTGTGTGTCAGGTGGAAAGCTCAGCTAAACGACCAAAAGTCCGTCCGACGTGTACATAAATTATTATAGACTTTTTAGTCAACGTTGAAGAGAGATTCCACGGGCAGACATGTCGCCCACCGGGAATGTGTGGTTAAAAATTTTGACCAAAAAAATCATCAAAAAATTCTTAGGGCCATTTTTTCCCGCGTCACTTTCACGGGCGGCATTGTCGCCGGGAAATACAGGTTTAAAAAAAATTATACCAAAAAAATCAACGAAAATCTTAGCGGCATTTTTCTCGCTCACTTTCCCGGGCGACATGTCGCCCGGGAAAACATTTAAAAAAAATTGTAAAAAAAATCAACGAAAATCTTAATGGCATTTTTCCCGCTCACTTTCCCGGGCGACATGTCGCCCGGGAAAACATTTAAAAAATAATTGTAAATAATAATTATATATTTTATAAAAAATAATTTTAAATAATAATTATATACGAACCGACCGGAACGAACCGAGATACGACCGACCAGCCGAAAGAATACGATTGAAATGTTTTTATAAAAATTATATTTTAAATAATAATTATATATTTTATAAAAAATAATTTTAAATAATAATTATATACGAACCGACCGGAACGAACCGAGAAACCGGACCGACCCAGCCGAAACGAACCGATTATATATTTTATAAAAAATAATTGTAAATAATAATTATATATTTTATAAAAAATAATTTTAAATAATAATTATATACGAACCGACCGGAACGAACCGAGAACCGGATCGACCCAGCCTAACAAGAAACGATTTATATTGTATAATATTAATTGTAATTAATAAATATATATTTTATAAAAAATAATTTTAAATAATAATTATATCGAACAACCGGAACGGAACCGAGAAACCGGCCGACCCAAGCCGAACGAAAACGATTATATATTTTTAAAAGTAATTTTAACATAATAATTATTTATTTTATAAAAAATAATTTTTATATAATATTATATAAGAAACCGACCGGAACGAACGAGAAACTGGAACGAACCGAGAAAACGGATCACCGACCGTAAAAGCATAACATATCGATCATCGTTGAACATTCTAATGTACAACGATACCATGTTGACTCATCGAGTGGAACATCGAATGTACACAACAGTACCATATTGACTCATCGTTAAACATCTGATTGTACAACCATTAACATATTGATTCAACTCATTAAGACATCGTATGTACAATTTGACTCATCCGTGAACATCGATATGTACAACGATACACATATTGACGCATCCGTTAATACATCGAATGTACAACGTACCATATTGACAAATCGTTGAATCATCGAATGTGTAACGATTAACATATCGATACCATCGTTGGACATCGAATGTACTAACGATAACATATCGATTATCCATTAGACATCGAATGTAAAAATTAACACATCGACTCAGCCGTTGGACATCGAATGTACAACCGATAACATATATCGATTAATCCATTAGACATCGAATGTACAACAGTAAACCATCGACTATCGTTGGACATCTAATGTACAACGATACCATATTGACTCATCCGTTGAACATCGAATGTGTAACGATAACATATCGACTCATCCGTTGAACATCTAATGTACAACGATACCATATTGACTCGTCCGTTGAACATCGAATGTGTAACGATAACATATCGACTCATCCGTTGAACATCTAATGTACAACGATACCATATTGACTCATCCGTTGAACATCGAATGTACAACGGATACCTATTGACTCATCCTGTTAAACATCGATTGTTAAAACCATTACTTATTGATTCATCCATTAGACATCGAATGCTACAACAATAACACATCGAACTCTTTTTTGTGACATCTAATGTACAAGATACCATATTGCTCATCAGTTGAAATCGAATGTGTATCGATAACATATCGAATCTAAGTTGAACATATAATGTACAACGATACCATTATTGATCGTCCGTTGAAAATCGAATGTGTAATACGTTAAACATATCGACATCATCCGTTGAAATCTAATGTACAACGATACATATTGATCGCTATCAGTTGAACATCGATATGTACAAACTATAACATTATGACTCATCCGTTAAAATCGAATGTTACAACCATAACATAGTGATTCTGCCATTAGACATCGAATGTAAAACTAGTACACCATCGACTCATCCGTTGGACATCTAATGTACAACGATACCATATTGACTCATCCGTTGAACATCGAATGTGTAACGATAACATATCGACTCATCCGTTAAACATCTAATGTACAACGATACCATATTGACTCATCCGTTGAACATCGAATGTACAACGATACCATATTGACTCATCCGTTGAACATCGAATGTGTAAATAATAATTATATATTTTATAAAAAATAATAATTATATACGAACCGACCGGAACGAACCGAGAAACCGGACCGACCCAGCCGAAACGAACCGATTATATATTTTATAAAAAATAATTGTAAATAATAATTATATATTTTATAAAAAATAATTTTAAATAATAATTACGAACGACCGGGAACGAAACCGGGGAAGAAACCGGGACCGACGCAGCGAAACGAATCCCGATTATATATTTTATAAAAAATAATTGTAAATAATAATTATATATTTTATAAAAAATAATTTTAAATAATAATTATATACGAACCGACCGGAACGAACCGAGAAACCGGACCGACCCAGCCGAAACGAACCGATTATATACTTTATAAAAAATAATTTTAAATAATAATTATATACGAACCGACCGGAACGAACCGAGAAACCGGACCGACCCAGCCGAAACGAACCGATTATATATTTTATAAAAAATAATTGTAAATAATAATTATATATTTTATAAAAAATAATTTTAAATAATAATTATATACGAACCGACCGGAACGAACCGAGAAACCGGACCGACCCAGCCGAAACGAACCGATTATATATTTTATAAAAATTAATTTTAAATAATAATTATATATTTTATAAAAAATAATTTTAAATAATAATTATATACGAACCGACCGGAACCGGAGAAACCGAGAAACCGTGTACCGACCCAGCGAGAAACGAACCGATTATATATTTTATAAAAATTAATTTTAAATAATAATTATATATTTTATAAAAAATAATTTTAAATAATAATTATATACGAACCGACCGGAACGAACCGAGAAACCGGACCGACCCAGCCGAAACGAACCGATTATATACTTTATAAAAAATAATTGTAAATAATAATTATATATTTTATAAAAACTAATTATATACCAGCCGAAACGAACCGATTATATATTTTAATAAAATTTTTAGTAAAAATATAGTTTTGATATATTACAAAAAAGTTAGTAAAATTTTTAATGTACACCTTCCCGGGCGACATGTCGCCGGGGAAGATTTTATTAAAAATTTTTATAATTTTTTCTTAATATATCAACCTATTAGTTTTACTAAAAAGGTTTCCCCGGCGACATGTCGCCGGGGAAACCGTTTTCATATTTGCTGAAAATGGCCCTCCAAAATTTTCGATGTGGCGCCATTTTGCGCTAAACGACAAAGTCCTTACTTTCCCGGGCGACATGTCGCCCGGGAATGTCGCCCGGGAATGATCTGTTATCAAAAACAGATCTAAGTCACAGCAGCTATAACACAAAACGAAAAAAAAAAACGAACCCCCCTCCTCCTCTAATCATAATTCTTTCCTTTATCCTCAAAATGATAATTCTTTTACTTCTCTTTCTAATCCTCTCTAATTAATTGTTGGTGGTGTTTAATTTTTGCAACGATTTGAGGTGAATGGTGGTGATTATGGTTTGATTGGAATTTTGAGCACACGAATTAATGTTTAATTGTGTTAATGTTTTTTCAGTTAAGAGTGCGGTCTGAGTCCACAGCCTAGCCGAGTCACAAACCGAGCGAGTCATTAGTTTATAGTTATTATTAGGTGGATTGCGTTGAAATTATGTATGTTTCGTGTTTATACGGATATAGTGGTTATTATTGTTGTTGGAAGTGAAATATTAGATAAGCTGTTTAAGAACAACTTATTTTACAGCTTATTTGATTTAAATGTATGTTTTTTATATGACATAAATGGATATGCGTTTGGTATTTGTTTTATTGAACCGTTTAGGAATGTTTTAGGATTTTAGTGATTAAATTCGGAAAATTCCCGTCTGAATTTAATCATCCTATAGAAAACCCGTCCGAAATTAATTTGTTAGAAATTAATTTCGGAAAGTCCCTTGTTTGGGACTGCTTTTTGAATGTTTTGTCTCATTTAGGATATGAATGCGTATAATTGGTTTACTATTTGAGATGATTTCGACAGTGTTTCTCCTTTACTCCTACGAATATGTCTTTAATCACATATTTGGGGAGTTGAGGGGAAATGCTGCCGAAATTTTCTCAAATAGTAAATCGGTTATACGCATTCATATATGAGACGAATCATTCAAAGAGTGGGTTAGGATTGCCTTCCATAGTTGCACTAGGTGAACAAAACATCTCGTATTCCTCGTTTGAATGTGTTTAATTAAGTTGCATATAATAACTAATTGTATCGTTAAAACGCAGTTATGGTAATTGATAAGAGTTGGACACTTTTAGAGCGTCATGAAAAAGCATTTTATACTGGTCTTACAAAATTTGTCGATGATTGCAAGCCGTTAGTGAATAGTGCCGGGAATATAAAATGTCCATGCAAGTCTTGTCGAACAGTATTGTGGGTATCCATAAAAAACCTTCCAAAACACATTACGAGATATGGGTGGGACCCAGGTTATAAAACATGGGTTCACCACGGTGAACCGGATCTTCCTCCGCTACCGCCAGTAATAGATAACACAAGACAACCTCAGATGAGTGACATGATAGCGTTACTTAATGATCTTAGCTATATTCCTCCTAATAATGAACAAAATGAGCCAATTCAAGAAGATATTGGTGAGACAAGTAATGAACCGACTCAAGCTAAACGTAACGAGTTTGAAGAGTTATATGCCAGTGCCAACGAGGAGCTATACCCCGGTTGTGACTATGTGACTCGATTAGACTTTATGGCAAAGTTTACCTATTTTAAGGTTAAAGGTAAATTGACTGATTCTATATTCAATGAAATACTAGAGTTTTTCCAACATGTATTTCCTACCACGAAAGGATACAAGCTCCCACCGTCATACTATGCAATAAAGAAGACATTTAAAACGATCGGGTTAGGGTACGAGTCGATACATGCTTGTGTAAACGATTGCTTCTTATTTCGGGGCGACAATAACAAAGATTTGCATTTCTGTCCGGTGTGTAAAACGAGTAGATGGAAAGACAGTAACACACCGGGGAAGAAAGTTCCTAAGAAGGTGTTGCGTTACTTTCCGATCATTCCTAGACTACAACGTTTGTACAAGTCTAGTCACACTGCAAAGGAAATGACTTGGCATTCTACTGGAAAGTGTACGGAGCCCGGTAAGATGCAACACCCGGTTGATGGTAGAGCATGGAAGAACTTTGACACCAAGTATCCTAATTTTGCAAAAGAACCAAGAAATGTTCGATTAGGGTTGGCTGCTGATGGTTTTAATCCGTTCGGCAACCTTAGTCAGGCTTACAGCATGTGGCCAGTGATATTGACAACATACAATCTGCATCCGTGGTTATGTATGAAAGAGAGTTCTTTTATGTTGACATTGTTAATTCCTGGCCCTAAATCTCCGGGCAAAGACATTGATGTTTACTTGAGGCCTTTGTTGGGAAAATCAAGTCAATCGGTCAAAGTACTGGTAAGAAAAAGGTCAACGTACTGCTAAGCAAAAGGTCAAAGTATGAGAGCGATGTTTTATAACCAATCAATGATTTTCCCTGCTCAGAGTAGTTTTCTGGGTAGAGTTGGCAAGTTACAAGGCCATGCCCTTACCATGTAATAAAGATACTCCATCTGTGCGTGTGTTAGGTAAAACAGCTTATGTTGGCCACATAAGATTCTTAAAGAAGCCCCATAAATGGAGGAGGTCACTTGAATTCAATGGTGAGATAGAAAACGGAGATCCTCCTAGAAAATTTGACCGGGATCAAATCCAGGCTCAACTTGCTAGATTACCCACGCGTGTGAAGGGTAAACATCCTAGTTACTGAGGTGTGAGAAAGATAAACCGCAATGTTTTCTTGTCGAGCTTAACTGGACTAAAACGATCTATTTTACGAGCTGAGTATGGTCTTTTCTTACACTAAAACACAATTTAGACATCATGCATATCGAAAAAAATGTGTTGGAGGCCATCTTAAACACTTTGTTAATGAATGACAAATCTAAAGACACCGCCAAGGCAAGACAAGACTTGAAAAGGTTTGCCATTCGAAGTGGCTTATGGCTTGGCCAAATCAAAAACGGTAAGTGCTCGAAGCCTCAGGCTGCGTATTCTTTCACACCAGAGAACAGAAAAAAGTTTTGTCAGTTCATCAAAGGAGTTAAACTGCCAGATGGGTTCGGATCCAACTTTAAGCACAAAGTGACCGATAATGATACTAATATAACGGGCCTGAAGTCTCATGACTGTCATATAATGATGTAACGTTTACTTCCTTACGGACTTCAGCAATACTTGCCCGATGAGGTTGCAAAACCAATAATCGAGCTATTTTCATTCTTTAAGCAAATCAGCTCCGCAATTATGAGTGGAGGGATGACATGTTGAAAGCTCAGAGCAAGGTGGTCGATATTCTGTGCAATCTTGAGCTCATATATCCTCCTGTTTTCTTTGACATTATGATTCAGTTGGTTATCCATTTACCTTTAGAGGCTCTTGAAGGCGGGCCTATTCGCCCCTGGTGGATGTTTCCATTTGAAAGATACATGAAGAAGCTAAAAGGTTATGTACGAAATAAAGCTAAGCCAGAAGGTTCGATTGTAGAGGGTTATGTTGCAGAAGAAGCATTGACTTTTAGTTCTTATTATTTTCGTGATGTTACCACAAAATTTAATCATCTCGACCGTAATGTGGATCCCCCTCCCCCAACGTGTCAGTTTTAGGTATTCCGATCACTATGTAAATCGATTGGTTTACGGTCGATTATTCGGTTTGACGCCTAAGAGTTATAAAGAGACATGTGTTAGAACTTCACAACAGTCCTGAAATCGACACGTACCGGTCCCAGTTCAAGAGGTACGCATTTTTATTTTGAAACTTCTTTTTCTTAACTTATCTTTTCGATGACTAATTCTAATACCATGAACGTTTTTCAGTAAATTTCCTAACAAAGACATGAAAGAATAATTCCCCGACTTGTTTGGGTCGCAAGTAAACTTAGACTTATTTTGTGTACTTAACTATAAAAATAACGATATCATATTTTTTGTTATCTATCTAATCATATCTTCTTCATAGATCCGTCAACGTCACGTAGAGAATGACCCAGGTGTTAGCGCAACCAGCGAGTTATTCGCTTTGGCTTGTGGACCAACACTGACTCCAATCTCAGTCAACTCTTGCGTAGTCAACGGTGTGAGGTTTGTCGTGCACAACCGCGATGAACTTCGCACAACTCAAAATAGCGGCATTTGTTCTCCTGGTGGGAAGGACGGAGAAATGTATTATGGTCAGCTTCAAGAAATCCATGAGGTTTTATATTTGTCGTTCAAAGTTATGTTGTTTCGAGTTAAGTGGTTTGACACTAGCAACGAAGGACGTAAAGTCAAACATCTTGTCCTTAGAAACAACATGACACAAATCTTGACAAAAGGTAAGGCATTTAAAGATGATCAATACATTCTCGCAACACAAGTCAAACAATGCTTCTACCTTGAAGATATGGCCAGACGACAACCCCACTAGAAGGTCGTCGAACATGTGAATCTAATAATTATCGGATGGTGGTGTATCGTGGTAGAGGAAGATCCTGATGTTATACATTTTGAAAACTCATCTGATCTCCCACTTTCTACTAGTTTGAATGACTTGGATAATGCGACCTTGCATGAAGATGGTCAATCAACGGAGGTTGACGCACCACCAGATATCATTGATCTTGACAAAGACGATGATATTATTGATGAGAGGAACGCCCTTACCTCATGATTTACAGATTCGTATGACGAAGACCCTCGTCAATGTTGATGATGAAAAGATTAGATTATGATTATACAAGTGAAAAAGAATATTGATCTTGAATTGTAACCTTGCCAAAAGACACTTATAATTTGAATGAATGAATGAAAATAATTGTGGATTGATTAAGTGTGTATATTTAATGGATATTGTATGTTTTGGATGTGTGCAAGCTTATATTATTTTGTTCATGAATACTATATGTTTATCCAAATTGTTACTTGTACAGAAGTCAAAGACGGATGTGGCACGGGGCCACGACGGTGAAAGTTGGCGGTTATGATCGGCCCCTAACACAGCCATACACCACAGTTGCAAGGGTTGCTTCGCTAACCGAGGTAAGAATTTTTGGATTATTGTAATACAAGCATACATTTGATATATTGAATTTACTTGCCTTGAATTTTTATGACTTTATCACTCACTTGATTTTGTAGGCAAAGGCCCCAAAAAACAATTTGGTGAAGAAAGCGGCAGGCCTGCCATACCCGCCTAGAAACTTGTAACCTCGGTTAAGAAGAATCACCTGATAGACAAAGGCCCCCGTCCTGATCCGGTTAGAGTTGGACTACAAAAGACCATGATGCTCTCGGTGACCATGCGTCCTCATTGGTCCAACTACCTGGGGAGCTCATTAGGAGATGCTTTTGTACTACCCATCTTGCAAAAGAATCTCGCGGAGCGAAAGGCGCCGATCTGACAAAGAATTAGGGTCAGATAATTTCCATTAAATACTTTTTAATTTATTTTCATTATCGTGTTCATTTATTTAATTGTGTATATTTATCTAAGTTCGTATATTTATTTATATCATATAAATAAATAAACAAATTTAGATAAATATATGAATTATATCTCTAACTCTGTCTTTGTTTTGTTGTACATGATTGCAGACGCAGTTTGACTTGAAGCCTCATATGCAATCCCAGCACTGGACAGATATCAATGCGGGCATCCAGCAGCATTTGCAAAAGTTGTACAATACCAACAAGGCTTCTCTCAAGACAGCGCATTGGGTTATAAACCCCGAGACCGGGACGTACGACGTGGAGAGCATCAGGCAGCGACGTCCCGAGAGCATTACCCCGACAGATTGGGATGCACAGCTTGCCTTTTGGAATGATCCCAGGAACCAAGCCCGAGCCGCTCAAAATCGCCAAAACCGAGCAAAGAGCACGATCGTATGCTGGCAGGGATCCTGGTTACTTGCTCGCCTTCGAGATCAGATGGTAATAAACATTATAATTATTTTACATACATATATACATATATATCTGATTATACGCTTTGGTGTGTTGTGATTTATCGTTTTTAATTTGTTTCATCTTATATACGTGTGTATGTACAGATGGAGAGCTCATCAACTCGAGAGTACCCGTCGCTGATCGACACCTTCTTCGTGACACACACTGTTGGCGGGGTATTCGTGCGGGATGAGGACCGAGCTTTATACGTAAGTTTTGTTTCAAAACACGCACTTTAATGATATGTCGAGAAATAATGTAGCAACACGACTAATATATTAATTATCTTGTGTTTTTGTCACTACATAGGATGAGATGTTGAGGCTGCAACGTCTAGGCTCCAACATCGAGACGGGTGTGCCCTACACCAAAGAAGAGATCATGGCCATCGTTCGAAAGGGCAAGCAGCGGGGGCACATTCCCGGTGTTGGTAGGGTATTGTCGGGACGCGCCACGGGTGGATGTCCGCCCCCGCCTCAATCCACTGTCGACCCCGCCGATGTCGAAAAGCTCAAAAAGAGTAACAAGAGCCTAACCAAACAGGTGAAGATGATGATGAGGCTTTTTAGGAGTGACGACAAGTTTTCACAGATGCTTGACCAGTTTGAGTCATCACCTGAGTTTGGGGGTGCCAGCGGGAGTGGCGGGTGCGGGGATGATGAGCCGGGCGGCGATGAGGACGGCGACGAGGATGAGGAGGATGGCGATAGTTAGAGATGTTATATATATGGGTTAGTATGCTATTTTGTTTCTTCAACTATATATTGGCGACCCTTATGTAAACATTTGTTTCCCCGTACATGTTATCTAGTTGATTATTGACTTGTATCTTGCGGATAATGCAAGGTTTGTGACTAGGAAGCCCCGTTTTGTAGACTAAATTGTGTTTATTAGGATTTTGGACGATTTAGCTTTATTAGATCAAATGCGTTGATCCGTTATATTGTATTGTGTTTTGGTACAAGTTGTGATGTATTTGGATAGAGTCTATATTGTGTTTATACAGGTTTGATGTTTGGTAGATTTTTTCCGGAAAAATTCCGGAAAAAAATCTGGAAATTGCCTGCTGTGCAGGCTGCATTTAAAAAAAATGCAGACCTATCCCGGGCGACATGTCGCCCGGGAAAGTCAAATAAAAAAATAATAAAAAACGAATCCCGGGCGTATTAAAAAAATGTTTTATGAATCCCGGGCGACATGTCGCCCGGGTTACCCAGCACTAAACGACAAATAACGTAAGATTATAGTTGACAAGTCAAAGTATATGAAACTTTTCCCGGGCGACATGTCGCCCGGGATTGGTTCGAAATTAATTAATTAATATATCTTAATCGTTAATTATTTTTTTTATTATACCACTTTCCCGGGCGACATGTCGCCCGGGAAAGTGATCCACCGTGGCACTTTATAATCTGCCTGATAGAACGCGGGCCCCACCAAGTCGCCCGGGAAAGAATCCCTGGCGAGCTTTCCCCTTCAACTTATCCCGGGCGACATGTCGCCCGAGATTGGTTTCCCTAGCGACATGTCGCCCGGGAAAAGATCGAAATGTCGTTGGGGATAGTGGTAAATGTTGTAGTGTTTCGGCACTCCATAAGTTGCTCGAGTCTCTAAGTCTAAGCACACATAATTAATACATTTCTAAACACGTAATCGTTGAGTAGCAACAGCCCTTGATTACTACACAATGGCGATAACACGAAAACATGAAAAGACCACGAAGCAAAATATAGTCGTGTATGTTATCTAAGAGTGGATTTCTGTGTATTTGTTTACTAACACTTGCATCGAATATATATAACACTAAAATGTGATAGTAATCTCATTCCGTAAAATAAGTAGATAGTGGGTACTGGGTAGTTTTCAATATAACGCTATATCAAGTCCATCCTCCAATTTACAAGGTTAATCCACAAGTTTAAAACAAGATGCAACTCTAACTTGTACCTAAGCTATATAATGTGTTCAAAAAAACGCAGCTTCCAGTGATTGTACCTTGTGCTTCATGAGTGGCCAACTTGCCAACATCATCTTAAGTCCTAACACTATATCAACAATATTTTGACTTCCAGAAATTTTCAAGCTAAATTAATCTTGCTAGAAATGCAACCTATTCACTCTCCGGTCTTCTTCGACTATGGATATATAGGCACTTTTTAACAGGATGTCTTTTGTTTCAAGGGGTGTCCTGGTTATATTGAATATTGGCGCGTTATTGTCTAATTTGCTCCCATCATAAAGATCTTTAAAGACTTTGTGATGGAAATATAAGAGGAGTACAGATGAACATGAAACTACTCATAACATACCTACTGACATATAGTGTGAACCAACAATTTAATCCAATAAGTTTTTTTAAATATGTAATCACATTGGTCGGAGCTCGAGTCCACGCACAATAAGCCCAGACATTGTTCCTTCATAGACTATGAATTTCAAATTCATATGAAAATAATCATCTCTAAGATCATGATTCGAGTTGAAGTCCCACACAATAACCTCCTTCCATCCATCTGCCCTATTTTCCGGAACGTGGTCAGCATCATGTAGATTCCATGGGCTTGGATATCTAAAATAGACGATTCCAATCTCTTTATCTTTCCAACGGGGGACTTCCCTTATGATTACCGGACAATGGAAACCTTGACACTTTTCTGAAATCTTGAACACAAGATAACACACATAGTCTGTATTTGGTGACAACTCTTTACTTTCAATCTTACACTTGATACGGAAAACTTGTTTTGATAGAAGCTCAATCACCTCTTGGTACCTGGATGCATGTGATTTAGGTAGTATTTTATAAGAAAATACGTATGTACGTTATCCTTTTCTTATTATTAACTTCTGATTTGAACATTCAAACTATCTGATTACATAAAGCTATGGATAAATAAACATTTTTACGGGTGTAGATGGGGAATGTTAAGTTCAAGGAAATTTAAATGGTAAGAGCAAGAAAATGTTTTGAAGTTAGTTCAACTAACCTGGAATCGGCAGCAGGTTTCAAATAAGATACCTTTACGACAGAAAAAGTGTAAAGAGCCTCCTTTGCCGAAAGCATGTGATGTTTCTTTCGGTTTACAAGGCTTAGTGGCGATAACTGTTATATTCCAATTATTGAAGAAGTTACAACCAAATCCAAAAGAAAAATATCAGTTGTAATATTGATAAAGTTATATGAATATAAAGTTGGACCTCTTCACAGTCGTCATAGTTGTCTGATCGCTGAAGTATTTCTGGATCGTCAGCTTCAGATCTGCATGTACAAATGTACAATATATCACGGACAAGTTCCATATATTTCGGGTCCCAATATAAAGGAGTAATATGTAAGAAATTAAAATTATGGGTTAAAATGATAAATGAGAAGAATAAATGAGGCTAAAAGCAAACCTGGATTGCGCAGAGTACTGTTCTGTACTAGAAATCTCCTCATTAGAAGATTCATACAGAACCCCCTTAAGGGAAATCAGATGATCTTTCATTCTATTCATTTTAGTCACCATGCCATCTTTCTTTTTGTTCACTTTACGTAGCAGATGATCTTTCTGTTTTTTCACTTTCGTTATCAAATAATTTTTATTTTTTCTCACGTTAGTTAGCAGGTGATCTTTCCTTGTGATCACTACACCTCCCAAATGATCTATTTTAGTGACCGCTTCACCTAGTATCTGATATTTCTTTTCACTCATTTCACTTAACATATGATCTATCTTTTTGTTCACTCGACATCGCACACGATCTTTCTTTCTCCTCACTTCACTTAGCATATGATCTTTCTTTCTCTTCACTTCACTTAGCAAAAGATGCGTCTGTTCGTTCACTTTTCTTAGCCATGACTGCTCATCAAAAGTTAGAAAAAGTGAAGTTGTTATCAAAATGAAAACAAACTTTTTACTCTTTATCATAAATAAAATTTGTTACAAATAAAATACGACATGTTGGGTGTCGTCATTATGTTTGGATCCCTTAAAATATTTTGTTTCACAGTTAATTAGTTTGCGATTCCTGCACCTTATCTCTTTTCAAGCTTGATTGCAAGATTTCCTGAATTTCCTCTAACTTCTCGATTTCATCATGTTTCACCTACAAGAAAGTTATAACACCATCTTAATTACAATCTTGTAATGCTGAGCATGAAAAAGTTATCGTGACTGCCTCTGTCAGGAAATATATCAAAGGAATATAGCACTGGAACAAGTGGTGCATGCGCACTTACCTTCTCAGTGGCTTGAAATTCAATCCCTTCAACATAGATGGTCCGGTTTCCACAATAGCATCTTGAAAAGCTCTCTAGTAAAACCTCAAATTCTGTCTCTTCTTTTTTATTGAAGAATTCATACAATTGAATCATCATCCAGTCATCATCTCTCCAAGATGCAAGATATGAAGTCATGTTTTGGTTTCCAATTTTGTACTTAAGGTTCACATACATTCTTTTAGCTAAAGATCGTTTGGGACCACAAAATCTGAAGATGAGATGAACCCGGTAAATGACACCAGGAGATAAGAATTGAGTTTTAATCTTGATGTGAATCTTCAATTCGGATATATCTAACATCTCTGCTACTTTTGAAAACCTGTACATGGTATAAAACATTTGGGTTGAAATTAGGTAGCTTCTATTACTA
This sequence comes from Tanacetum coccineum, assembly GCA_026074375.1. Taxonomy (NCBI): domain Eukaryota; kingdom Viridiplantae; phylum Streptophyta; class Magnoliopsida; order Asterales; family Asteraceae; genus Tanacetum; species Tanacetum coccineum. The sequence goes on from BQNB010078941.1 coordinate 23,942, forward strand.
CACGACCCAACATATGGCTGTACAATCTCTTTAGAACCATACTATTCAAGGAATAGCTCAAAATTCCCCACGTTGTATAAGACATTTGAATTGTTATTCATAAACTTGGTTTTAGTTCATTTTTAGCTGATTCTAAATGAGTATTCATAAACTTGGTTTCTATAAAGCTTTCGCTCAACACACTTCCTTAAAAAAGTGATAAGATTGAGAATTATGTAGATTTACAAATGCTTGCATAGGGATGCAAGAGAGTCCAGACTAACTGGCTCACAACACTTGTATTGGCATAAACACTGTATTTGATCATGCGCTACATCTTACTCAACTTATTTTGCATCATTGTTTAGAAACGTCATACATCCTATTTGAAAGGTTCTCATGAAAGTATTTGTGCATCAATGTGCAGATACTTAATTTGTAGTTAATTGGGATTTTTCTTAACAAGTTTCATAACATGACACATGCCACATTTAGGAGATTTTCTATGTTTCCTATGTTACTGAACATGTTTAAGACTTTGCAGTACCCCAAAAATAGCTTAAAATTTTATTTTTGAAAATGCCTTTTAATTACTTTTCTACTTTTAACCTCCCATCTGTTGTGAACTTTTTCATATAGATTCCACAACTATTTTTTTCTTGTAACTATTTACAGCGAAATTTGTTTTAAAGTTACCAAACTTTACAATGATATTTATTTTAATATATATAATCTTCACAATTAATTGTGTTAACAACCGTGTGGATCGTTTGGGTATATAGAAATTGGATTTTTTGCGATCTAAAGTCACTAAGAAAAGACGCACTTGAAGAAGAAATCAAAGTTCTTTCTCACTCTTGAATCTCAGTTGTTAAAAATAGTAAAGTAAACTCGTTGCGGTGTGATTGGATTTGTGATCTGGTCAATAATTCCTGTATAAACATTAGTAGTTCTAGCTTACTAAGTTTTCTATATAATACTGACGTTCAAAAAAGCCCAATGGGAAAGAGAAACGGACCTTGATTCTGGAATAGATCTCCACTTACAAGATGAACTTTTTTTGTACAAAAAGCTTCTTGATGAAATCATTTCATTTCTTTCTCCATTTCTCCCGATTGAGAAACACTATTATACAAAAAAAAGGTTAATCAAACATAAATACTACCATTTGCGAATGCGTTGATGATTCTGGAAATCCCTTTGAGCACAGTTTGTGATTAAAGGTTCATTTATTGTTTTATACTAAAATGATTGAAAGAATGAAATAAACTAAAAAAAAGGTCAATGTTTTGTAAGAGCACACAATTAGCTTTAATGTATGTGATAGTATGTGGTGGATTATACGCAATATTTCTTCGAATATAGGGTTAAGGATTCTTTGTGTTTAAAGAAAAGATATTCACAGAGTCATGCCAATTGACGTTAATCCGTAAATGGAAATAAATTTTGAAATTAGACTTAGGTTATAAAATAACAAATTTTCCTTAAATATTTCGGAAAGTGTTGCAGTATATTACTTGTGGAGAAGTATATATAGTACTTGCACTAACTTGTCATTTAAAAAAATGTGCTGATTTGTGCTCGTTTCAGTCTCTACGTCATCTTTCAAATTCTATTTTGATTCAAGACTTTTCAAGATATAGAAAGAAATGACGTGGAAGTAAATTTGGAGTAAGTTTTGATATTACTTCAAAATATCCTATTGAAACAAAGTTTGCAGCTTTATACAGTGAAACAAGTTTTGATCTTGCTAACCAGTCCTTATTGACTTTTTACCCAAAAATAAAAAACCAGTCGTTATTGACTTGGTAATCTCAATAGCAAAAAAATTGATGCAAAATAGATTAGATATGAGAAAGAGATAGATACCACTTTGCCTTTTTGAAGGATGATCCCTTTCAAGAGGATGTCGTAGATATCCTTTTTCCTTTCGATAGTGTGCATCTCCGGTGTTTGTGACATGAGCATAAGTTCTTTGTAGTCTTTGGGCACTTTTGGCTCCCATATATCATAATCCTCCTATATATAATAAACATACAGATGAAATTTAATTTTGTATTAGTATGTGAATTGCATTTGACTTTGAAAATAAACCTTTAACCACTGAAGATTTTCTATCAGTTTTGTATTATCTAAAAAACTATGTTTGAGCAATTTATACATTATGTCCAATCTCAACAAAAGAAATATCAAGTATACAATTTTTCAGGTTGTTGATCTTCCAACCACCTGGCCAGAAGTTAAAAATGGAATTTTGAGCACTACAAATTAAATTCAAACTGGCATTTTCTTCACACCGCCGACAGAGTGCTCCGGCTGCTAGATCGGATTTCTTTGGTTCATGGGAATATTGATTTAATTTGCTTGATATATAAAAACATAATTTTGAGAATTTCTTCAAAAACTAAATATATACAGTAATTGATAAGCATTGATATGCCGATTTCCACAGGTCTTTGATGATCTCCAGGATCGATTTATGATCAAACAACATCATGATAATCATCATATATTAATCAGGAATTAATGAAGAACAAGAACATGGTTTTGAACCCTAAAATAATCTGATATATTGAATGAAGGGTTGAATGTTGATTACAGGATCCTATCTATATATAATGAATGATACGGTGCCTTTGGGAAGGGATACACCGGTTAATAAAAAGTGAAGGTTATAACCCTACAAAACTAATAGTCGTATCTATTAATCTGTGGGTCTGGGTATTGGGTTTGTTGGGTCGTCTGGCCCAAACCAAAAGTTTGCAGTCTTCTTTGTATTTTGGCTGCAGACATTATAGGAGTCCAACAGTTCCCCCCTAATGTCGATGCCAAAATCTTCTTTTCCTCCTAGTTGCTTCCTTAATGAAGTCTTATTTCTTGTCTTCGTTCTTTGATGCCTTCAATCTGAAATCTTCTTGTCATAAAGAAGTCTTGATGTCTTAGAAAAATCTTGATGTCATCAAACCTTGTTGATGCAAAGCGAGGCAAATATATATTTTGCCTTTATAATCTGCTTGTGGGTACAAAAAGTCTCACCAAACTCGTATTGGTGTGACATAAGACACTTGGTCTTCTTCTACATCTTTGTAGGATTCTTAAGGATAGATTTGTATCCTTGTTTGTGGTACCCTTCCTGTGTTCTATCTTTGGCAGATTCAACTTCTTGGCTATTCTGATTTTTCTTTTCCAATTTGACATCTTCTTGGTTAATCAATAGTTTTGTAACCGTCTGTAATATTCTTTCTTGGCATCATGGCAGTGTTTTCTGTAAAAGAAAAACACGCAGGTTTTGATCTTGAATGATGGTTAAACATGAATTTTTGTGTTGTATGATCCCTTGGGCTCTGATGCCACTGATAAGCATTGATATGCCGATTTCCACAGGTCTTTGATGATCTCCAGGATCGATTTATGATCAAACAACTTCATGCAATCATCATACAAAAACAATAAAAGAAAACAAGAACATGAAAAGAGATGAACCCTAAAACTATCTGATATATTGAATAAAAAGGGTTGAATGTTGATTACAGGATCCTATCTATATATAATGAATGATACGGTGCCTTTGGGAAGGGATACACCGGTTAATAAAAAGTGAAGGTTATAACCCTACAAAACTAATAGTCGTATCTATTAATCTGTGGGTCTGGGTATTGGGTTTGTTGGGTCGTCTGGCCCAAACCAAAAGTTTGCAGTCTTCTTTGTATTTTGGCTGCAGACATTATAGGAGTCCAACAGTTCCCCCTAATGTCGATGCCAAAATCTTCTTTTTCCTCCTAGTTGCTCCCTTGATGAAGTCTTATTTCTTGTCTTCGTTCTTTGATGCCTTCAATCT